>BQNB010037688.1:28150-49272 GCA_026074375.1 Tanacetum coccineum | reverse complement strand
CATTCAACATAGTCCTACTCATTTCTTAAAGTGTCCTATTTTTCCTTTTAACCACGCCATTTGATTGAGGAGTGCGTGGAGCCGAGAAGTTTTTTTGTAATTCCATTGGCATTACAAAAATCTCCAAATTGCACTTCATTATCAAATTCCCTACCGTGGTTGGTTCTAATTGACACTATTGTACATCCTAGTTGGTTTTGAATTTTCTTACTAAATATTTCAAATTGATCGAAGGCTTCGGTTTTATCCTTAAGGAATCTGTCCAAGTATACCTAGAGTAGACATCTACTATGACTAAGGTGTAGCGGTTTCCTCCGTAACTTCGTATGGCGGATGGACCAAAGCGATCCATATAAAGGAGTTCTAAGCATCTAGTGGTTGAGACCATATTCTTAGCATTGTGACTAGCATGAGCTTGTTTTCCAATTTTACAAGCTTCACAGAAGTGTTGATCAAACTTAATCCTAGGTAGGTTTCTAACTAAATCCTAAGATGCTAACGATTGAATGAGATGTATATTAGCGTGACCTAATCTCCTATACCACAATGTGGAATTTTCATCAATTGTTGCAAGACAAATTTTGTCTTTTGGCTTATTTCCTAATTTCATCACATATAAGCCTTTCTTCCTAATACCTCTACCTATAACCTTACCGTCCTTAGTAATTTTACTACCATGTTCAGAGAAAGTTACTCTACACTTATTATCACATATTTGTCCAACACTTAGCAAGTTAAATCCTAAGTTATCAACATGTTCTACATTATCTATATTGAGGGAGTCATTATAAATCGTACCTTTTCCAATGATGTTACCGCGAAGATTACTACCAAAAATGACATTACCTACATTGTATGCCTTGTAAGTGGAGAAGAGCTTTCGGTTACCCGTCATGTGTTTAGAGCATTCTCTATCTTTAATCCATTCATCGGGTTCCAAGTTGACTCAAAGGCATATCTATTTATATAGGACAATAATTCAAATATTTGGTCCCCAATATCTCATAGGTCCAAAGTTGTTAGTGCTGAACATCCCATGCATTTGTTGCATTTGGTTGGGATGTGAAAATGATGAAATCATTCCCCAAGGCATGTAACTTTGATTTTGGAAATTATTCCAAGTTACGGGAAATCCATGAGGTCAATTTTGTCTACCATCATCTCTTCTTGGTTGTGATGTTCTATTTCTAGAATAAGAGTTATTGACTCTTCTAGGTGGTGGAGTTTGTGATCTAAAATTAGGTTTTGAAAAACTAACTTCGAGTTTTGATAATGGCTTGTAATTGTTTAACTTTATTATCTAGCAACGGGAACTTTAACGTTGTTTACTATTATGTGTTTTGATCTAGGACCCAAAATAGATTTTTGAAAAAACACACTTTTCTCAGATCCAGGCGTGATGACTGGCTGTCCCATAATTTCTTTGGGGTCGCCTGTACAATATCGGGGCCGCCCATATTTATGGGACCTCCATCAGAAGACGCCTTTTTATGGGCTTTCACAAATTTTATTTCTTTAGCTCCATTATATGATGCTTCAAATGAATTAAACCCTAAACCCAATTTTTCTTCGGAGGGTTTTTGATTACTTAACATTTCATTTAGACAATGTGCACTCTTTTCAAATTTAGTTAATCTAATGGCTTCCTCTTTGAGTTTTTCATTCTCAATTTTAAGCATATGACACTTTACACATTCGAGATCAACTCCCTTATTTTTCTCGAGTGTAGACACTTTTTCTTTTAGAATACTAAGTTCTTTTTCTAAACTATTTCTAGTGGATTTTAATCTTTTGTTTTTAGTGATTATCTTTAAACTCATTTTACACGGTTTATCATATTCATTATCTAAAACTAAATCATCTATTGATGAGTTTTCATCACTAAAGTATGAAGATTTAGAACATACCTCATTTGATGCTTGAGCCATGAGACAGGTTTGGTCTTTGACTTTTTCATCATCTTCTTCACCGCTATCGCTCCAAGAACCTTTAACGAATGCTCTTTGGTTCTTGTCCCTCGGTGGATTTGGACATTCTCTAATAAGATGATTTGGATCTCCGCATGTAAAACTCTTTCTTTCACCCTTTCCGTTTTTGTCATCTTGGCTTCTTTAAAAGATCTTTTTGTCGTTTCTTGGTTGTCTAACGAATCCTCATCTTCTTTTGAAGAGCTTCTTGAAGTCTCTTACCGCCATGGCGTACTCTTCGTCTTCACTTCCGGAAGTCGAACACTCCTCATCATTAGATTCCTTCTTAGCCTTTAAAGCGAGAGATCTCCTTTCTCCTTTAGCTTTGACTATTTCGGAATCTTTCTTGATGATCATTTCGTGAGCTTTGAGGTTCCCGATAAGTTCATCAAGAGATAGTGATGTTAAGTCTTTTGACTCTTCAATCGCCGTGACCTTTGCTCTCCATTTAGGATGTAGAGCCCTAAGAAACTTCCTAACATAATTCTTGCTAGAATAACCTTCATCAAGAGCTTTTAGACTAGTAATAATAGTATTAAATCTAGCAAAAGCACTATCTATAGATTCGTCTTCAGAAATGACGAATTGTTCATATTGTTGTACCAAAAGGTCAATCTTGTTATCTTTGACTTGGCTATTACCTTGATGGGTGATTAACAAAGTTTTCCAAATTTCTTTTGCCGTATTACACATGAAAATTCTTTCATATTCTTTTCTAGGCAAAGCGTTGTAAATAACCATTTTAGCTTCGTTATTTTTCGCAAGTCTCTTTTTAAGTTCATCACTTTGTTTTTCAAAAGGGATAACCTCATCTAATTTGGTTTTATAAATAGGGATTTGTGTTTAGTTTTCTTTGTACCTTTGAATATTTGTTTGGTATCTTTTGAGTTAGGGGGGGGTTTGGTGGCCTTTTGAGAATTTGTTTGGGGGTATTAGAATAAAGCTTCCGGCATTATTGTTGTTCGATTTGTTGTTTGCTTCGTGCTTTTGATTACCAATAAGTGGTATCAGAGCTGGTCGATCATTTGGTTTCTTCGAATTTAGGGTTCTCGATTGATTCGATTTAAGAATCGATTGATTGTCGATCGATCTCTGTGGGGATTCGAGTAGGTTCAATTTTTGGGTTCTTCTCTGGGTAATTGTTTCTTTTAGGGTTCATACTAGGTTAAAGATGAAGAAGAAAAAGAAAAAAAAAGGTTAGTTTTGGGTTCGTTTGGATTAAAGTTGGTTTAAAGAATTCGTTTTGCGTTACTGGAATTCGTTTGGATTTGGAATTGTCGGATACGGTGGAGTTTCCTGATTCGATCGTTTGGAGTTGTTTTAGATCGTTTTCAGATTCGATCATTTGTTTGATTTGTTTTGGATCGTTTTCAGATTCGATCGTTTGCTTTGTTTTGGATCGTTTGCTTTGTTTGATTTGTTTTGGATCGTTTTCAGATTCGATCGTTTGATTTGTTTTGGATCGTTTTCAGATTCGATCAATTGGTTTTGTTTTTTGATCGTTTTCGGATTCGATCGTTTGTTTTGAATTTGGCTAGCATCTCTAGCATTTGAAAATTTAAATTTGAAGACGAAGATTCGTTTGGTTTGAAGTTTCGAACGGAGTTGAAGTCACGGTGGAGATTGTTAGAAAGTGACTTAAACTCTAAGGGGCGTTTGGTAAATTTGTGTGACTTGGCCACCAAGTTTGTTTAGCCTATAAATAGGATTGAATAGGGTTTATTTTCCTATTACCTTTGAATATTTGTTTCGTTATCTTTTGGAATTAGGGTTTGGTACATTTGAATTTGTCTTTGTAATTTGGTTTGGTATTTGAATAAAGCTTCCGCTTCGTTTGTTTGATTTTGTTTGTTTGCTTCGTGCTTTTGATTACCAACAGCTTCATTATTTTTTGCAAGCCTTCTTTTAAGATCATCGGTTTGTTTATCAAAAGAGATAACCTCATCAAGTTTGGTTTCAGGATTTTGAATAATGGGTTGAAAATCGTCGTTGGTAATGACGTGCCAAAGATCTAGATCTTTTGATTTTACATATGTCTCGAATCTATTTTTCCAATAAATAAAACTATCACTTTCAAAAAGTGGTAGTCTTTGCATGGACTGCCCTTCTAGATATTTGTCGAAATCATAGATCGATCCAATCTTTAAAATACAATATATTTTAAAAATCTTGAGTGACATTGGCTTCTGATACCAATTGTGGAAACTAGAAGGGAGGTTAATTGAGTTTAGCCAGGTCGTTTTACGCTTTAAAAGTTTGCTTTCAAAATATTTAGATTCGATTTGTATGTTCAACCAATCAACAATATGAACCAACAATGTAACAATCTAAACTAAAACTAAATAACAATGACAATAATATAAAGAGATAAGGAAAGGAAAATCAACCTGTGCTCTGTGCGAGAGCCAATAGTTTTAAGTGGTTCGGCTATGAAGCACCTTTTCGCCCTCCTCGAGTATCCTACTTGAGATTTCACTATGTCAACAAGCTCCCTTTAGGCGGAGAAAATTGTGTACACGTTGCTTACGTTGTTTTTCGATACTAAGCTAAATGTCGAGTCCTAATCTTAGCTAGAACCAAACTACCGACCTTCACAAAAGCAATACACAATCACAAGATCTACACTCTCGATTTACAACAATCCCTAATCCACACAAATATACAAGATAATTTTTTAACAATAGTAGAATTTATACGTTAAATAGAAAGAGGAGAGATCACTAAATTACAATTCATTTATTGGCTAATTACAATGTTCTTCTCTTGCACTTGATAGAAGAATAAGAGAGATGAGATGAGATTAGATCACTTAAAACAAGATCAAAGAGTGTTAGTGATCAAGAGATTTAGAGAGAGAAAGTTATCTGAAAAATTTGTGCAAAGAGGAATATTTTTTTGTCAGAAATAGTGCAGTATTTATTGACAGGATTTCCAACGGCTACCTGGTGGCGGTCCCTGATAGATCTGGGGGCCGCCAAGTAAACTCCGCTCCTGTTTTTGTCTTTTTGTGGGGAAGGTTGTATTTGGTATGGAAGCTTCCATTTTGAAGGGAAAACCATATTCAAATTTTATTATTTAAATAAAATATTTTCTTTTATTTAAAAAGTATTTATGTATATTTATTTTTGTAAAATTACTTTTGTGAAAATGTAATGGTTAAGAAAAAATATTTTCTTTATCACGTATACTAATCATACGCTTAATGATATGGTTTGTCATACCTTAATATTAATATTAAGAAATGAAATTTACGATTAAATAATTTGTTAAACGTTAATTTTTATGTAAACGTTTTTTTTACATTTGTTATAATCAAAACGAATGATAGTCTAAAAATATAAATAACTTATTATTAAACATTATTTGTATTAACACACTACAATACAATAAGCTGGAGAATTTACTAACACATGTCACTTATATCATTAACGTTTAACATAAACAACCGTGACAAAACAGGAGAAATGATACCTATCATCTTGAGCAGCTTCGGCTAAACATTCAATGTAAGTAAAAGCTTTGTCTTAATCATGATGAAGCTCGCACCATATGAAGACTACCTCTCCATCTCGAGCTTTAAAATAGCTTCACGGCAAGCATATTATAATTATAATCTCAACGGCTCACTTGATTTGGTACGTTTTTTCATATATAGGTGGACCTGCATGATCAAGGGTTAGAAGAGTACCGAGACATAGTTAAGGATGCGTCACAATCTTTGTTCTACAAATCCCTTGAGGAGCTTAAAGCGCCTCTCTCCATAGGTTTCCACATTGACAATCACAAAAGGGTAATGTGCTACGTCTATATATAAGCCACTACTTGAGACTTATAAAATTTGTTGTAGTTTAAGAAAGAAAATATTATGAAAACTAATTTCTAACTGTATTATATAAAATAGCACAGTTGGTTTTCACTGATTGAAAATAGAAACACTGTGAAATGTTAACGAAAGCATACTGTTAGATTTCACATGGAGTTTGTTTCCATTTCTGGCTGTTACACTGATCTATATTCAGTGACCTATCCTATCCCTAATGTTTTTTTTAAGGTGTTCAGACTAATAAATATCATAAATATGCATTCTAATCATTTTCTTTCATGTAGATTTCCATGATCTTATAAAAATATCAGGAAGGATTTACAAAGTACATATCAGATCTTAATACTTGACCCCACCAATCAGCCTACACAGTAAGCCTTGTTTTAACGCTCAAGGATGCTCTTCTAACAACCAAAAGTATGCGGCACTGAAATACAAATTAGAAAGGGAACAAAACTCATAATTGTGTACCTTGCCAATAAATTAAAAGATAATCGTTCTTTTATTGCTGAATTGTATCAATTCGCTAGCAATGGGAGAACTTTTGATCTTGAAATTGTGTTTGAAAACCATTTACATCTGTTTATTAAAAACTGAAACAAAGTTATGTAATCACCGCATGATTGTTAACTATATTCATACAGATGTGAGTAAAACCGTGTCTATAATTTTTATGTACGGCTACATAATAGAATCTTTTAAAGGAGATGTGTGTTTTAAGCTTAGTTTTTAGCTTAGTGGTTTCAGCAATTTATATATAAATCAATCTTTTTCTTTTGGACTTATTTTCATTCAAAATTTGAGGCTTATAAGTTTCAAAATAAGACGTAGAAAATAAGCTAACATAAGCTGAAATTAACCTGGTAATAATTTTCTGTCCTGCTTGTATCAGTGGCCGATTGTTTTGCTCATCTCTTGAACCGTTCATCTACAGATTCTGTAGTAGTAACCCACGCATCCTCTTTAACAGATTTGCGACTACGGATGCGCAGACGTGTCCATTGAGTGAGTCGCATTCAACGAATAGCGAACACGTTAATCCGTTCTCTATCAATAAAAACTTTAAAGATTTAATCTTCTATAGGCATGGATTTGAGGCACATTTAAGAAAGAAACACAATACAATTTCAAAAGTATAATTCTATACTACAAAAATATAACATAATTCTTCTTTGGCTCTATTTTTCTAGTTTTTGGTTGATGGAATCTGAGATAGAATACACTTGATGTAACCATTTTGATATATCCCATAGAAACTGACCTTAACCACCCTGCCTTTCAGAAGAATGTTGTAGAAAAGTAAAAAATAAGCAAGTCTTGAGCTTACAATTTCGAGCCTTTTGAGGTGTCCGCAAACATCCTAATGATCCAACCTCATAACTCTACATTAAAAGCTTTGCAACAGACATCAGATTAATCTCTTTAATGAGACTCGAAGCAACTAAAAATTCTTTCACTATGCATTACAACATGATTCAGTAGGATACCGAAAGTAAGTCTTACCTCTTCATGGCCCAAAGGAGGTTGTCGTGGTTTTCCCTATACCAATGCTACTTTATCAACCTGCCAACAAATGAGAAAAGCAAATAAAACATAGTTAAAAATAAGTTTCAATTCAAACTGTAAGCATTAACTAAGATGGTAATTTTAAAATCAGAAAAAATTGAAAACAAAACCTGCAAAAGCAAAGTAACCTGGACAAAATTATCCGACAAAACAAAATTAACAAAACCCCCCCCCCCTAATTCTACACATAAACCCAAATATAAAAAATCAAAAAGAATTAAAACCAAATCCTAAAAAACCCACACAAAGTTTATAAGGAAGAAGCCTTAAACCCTCAAAACCTACACAAAGAACGGTAATTATATCCAGTACGGGCAGCAAAAAACCATGATCGTTTTGTATGCCTAAACCGTACCGCGGAGACACTTGATCTCTTTCACCTTATGATAGAGGTTAAATGTTGGGTTTTGTATGATGTGGGTTGTTGGAGTTGTAAGGTTATGAAGATGTAAACTCAGAACCTTTGATATCAGGATTTAAAGCTCAATCATGAATACTCGACATTCAATTTAGAGGATGAGTAGCAGCATGATTTTGTACCTACGGCTGTGTGAGTAATACACAGCTTTTAAGGATACAACCCCATTAAATTTAGGGGTTGTTATCTTATAGATAATAATATTACCGACATGTAATACTACGAATCCGCACGTGCCGATGTTGTCCAAAAACGAAAACGCTATATTATGGGTGACGCCTCTAAAAACGTTTAGAAACGCGAAACGCCTGGAAATGCCTCAGAAACGTTTTTGGAAAATAGGAAACGTTTCACGTCATTTGGAAACGTATGATGTTGGACATAAAACGTATTGGAAACATTTCTGGGTCTTTTAACAGCAATTCTACTATTAAAAGCGTATATTTAAGCTCAATTAGGAGCCAAATCATTTAATGGTTTGGGGTTAATGAGCCATATTTGATTTTGGCCTTATGAAACATAAGCTTTAATTTTCTGTCTAAAATACTATAATAAACTTATATAAGCCCATAAGTCTCCATATAAGCTAGAAAATTAAGGCTTACGTTATATAAACTGATATTAAATAAGCTCATAAGCCCACATATAAGCCGAAACAAATACCCCATAAGGCTAGTCATAAGTTCATAACGGAGGGTCAACTCCATGGTCGGTCGCCTCATGAAACACATCATTTCCCTTACCTCCTCCCATGGGACGTATGTCCCTAGCAAAATAAGATATTCGGTCGTTTACTCGACTTAATAAATCAAGTGTGTTTGTGTGTGTGAGTGTTTTTTTAATTGATTATTGTGAGGTACTATGTTTTTTTTGGCCCAGTCGTCTTATTACGGTCATTTGGTCAAGCGTTTAGTTTTAGAGGAAGAAAGTTGAGGTGGTGCCTGGAGAAGGCATGGGTGACCAGATCACTTCGATCACCATTACTACTTGTTTAAGAAAAGAAAATGATTGAAAAAAAGATGTGATTTGATTGATTTTGAAATAAAATATTTTCTTTCAAAATTAAACTGAAAATATTTACGTTCTATTTTTTTACCTTTTTTTTACTCAAAAAACATAAGAACTAGTGTTAAGATCAAACTTATAAAGTTATCAAGGTTTTTTTAGCTTTTTAAAATTTTTATTTGATAACGATAATTTTCACATTTTTGACCGATTAATTAACTGGGCTTGTAATAACTGTCACATAACTCAAACCAAGTAAAACAATTTTCATTTAAAAGGTTGACGTGAATATGAGGCTGTCATGCATCTAAGCTTTCATGGGGCTGTCATGCATCTAAGCTTACATGCAAAATCGTTCAATATCACTAAAAATTATTTCATTTAGATTATTTTTTTTTTAACATTTGACTGGTAGAACAAATATATGCGTAGTAAAACACTTTTTAATGGTGAATCAAATCAAAATATATTTGAATCTACAACTAATTGTTTAGTAAATAGAAACACCGAACAATATGATGTATAAAAAAACATGAATCAAAGTGAACCCAACCTTAGTGATATTGTGATGCAATAAAGAGAAAACACTAATATTGTGAAATACATGATACAAATGAGATAAATCTACGTTTTTCCTTGTTAAAATAACGTTATTTTTTCAGGTTTTACGCATTTAGTCTTGATGCAATACAACCCCATAACACTTCCTCCCCCTAATTTAAAAGATGTTTGCACCTAACATAAATGAACTAGAGACCTCAGAACATTTTAATGTATAGTCACACAGCCTTAGTTTTTTATAGTCAAACCCTGAATTGTTGGTTTTTGTGTTTTAGTTTATACATGAAGGTTTTTATGTTGAAGGTTTTTATCTTGGTTTATCTTTACGATTTCATATCAGCCAAGTGTAGAATTGGTTGGAGGAATATAAAGTAAAAGAGTTTCTTTATTTTTGTAAACTAGTTTATTTTAGAGTGAGAGTTTAAAGTTTAGCAGGAGCTTTGATGTGACTATATGTGATATGCTCGTGTAAAATTCATTGTGGTTTTCATTACTCATGTTCTTGTTACCTAAAAGATTAATATTAAAAAATATTTCTTGCAATAGCCCAAAAGTGAAATTTGTCCAATCTATAGAAAAAAACCGATTCTTAAAATATATCAGTGCGACTCGCCGATTGTGCAACTCAACTAACATTTTGATATGTGCGTCATTTTCCATTAATAAAGTACAAGTGATTGGTGGGTTACATAAGCTAACTTTAAATTGATTTGACTTGACAATGTTTTTTTTTTGAACGGCAACTTTATTAGAACAAAATACTAGCAAGGAGTTAGAGACAAAATTACAAAGAAATCAAATAGAGATGTTGCAACCAACTAACCCAACTGAAGTTTTTTTTTGAACGGCAACTTTATAAAAGAAAAACTAGCAAGGAGCTAGACAATTACAAGGAAATTAAATGAGGGTGTTGAAGCCAACTATCCCAGTTTAACGTAAATCTACCTCTAGCTACACACCAAGAAAATGAGCGTAAAACAATGTCATCAAAAATGGACTCCTTCCGCGGCTTAGTAGAAGCAAAAAGCAAATGATTACGGAAATTCCACACACTCCACCATGTAATGTAAAAAACGCCTTCCAAAATCGCCTTCAATTTAGAACCTAGCCGTAAAGAATTGAACCAACTAAGCCATTCAGCATACGACGAGAAGAGATGCTCGTCCAAATTCCACCAACGACATATGAGCCTCGTTAAATCTCTCGCTAACGAGCAACAAAAGAAAACATGCGCTACTTCTTCTGGCTGATTCATAAACCGACATACATCAGTATTCATGCTTAACCTTCCTTTTCGCCATGAATTCGATCTAGTATAAGGCGGTTAGGAACAACTTCAACAAATATATGTAACTTTATTCGGGAATAACTTTTAACCCATCGCGTAGGAACGTTCGACTAGGAAGGAAGAACTCATCAAAAGATCCTGACTTCCTTAACTCGAAAAAACTCCGTCTCTACTCAAATCACAAACCCATCTATCTTTCGAGTTAGATAAAGAAACAGAATCTAGCAAGGATGATAGATGATTAAATTGTTGAGATTCGATACCTCCTCTCACAAATCTTTGCCAAGAAAATGACAAGGAGGGATGAAGTTTGTCTGCTACAGAAATGTCCTTGTTAGTTTCTAAAGCATATAATCGAGGAAACTACAATAATACTATTGATCGTCAATTCCAACGGTCCCTTTCCAAAAATATGGGTACTTTGTCCCAATGCCAATAAACGAGATTTTGCAATGAGAGAAGATGTCCACAACCTTGTTCTTTGAGAGAGTTGAATTCCTTAATAATGGTGCTCCAATTCGAGGGGTATGCAGTAGCAAGAGGGGAGGAACCTGACCCATGGATGGTTGAAATGACTTGATACCACAAAGAGTTGTCTTGAGACAAGAAACGCCAAACCCACTTCGCTAAGAGCCCTCTATTAAGGGCAAAGAAGCTAGAAACCCCCAAACCTCCGAACTGTTTAGCAGCAAGAACAGTATGCCACTTTACCCAAGCGATTTTCCGATCTCCTTCTTGAGCTCCATTGAAGAAATTCCTACGAAGATTTTCATCTTATTAAGAACGACATTACGAGGGAGCCTTAAATAAGGACATATTATAAAATTGAGAAGATCCCAACACCGAATTTAGGAGGGTAAGAACGAACCCCCTATAGAGAAAAGGGTTTTAAGTTTCCACTTAGCCATCCTTCATTGAAACATTTCATCGCGAATCCCAAGCTTTTAGCCAAGGACGATAATACCTCCCACCATGAACACCCAAATAAGAAACGTAGTCATCATCGACCAGCATCCAAGGTCTTTGGCCAGCCATGGCAACAACCAAGGTTCGGAAATACCCATATACCAAGAATTTGGCTTATTTTGAGATTTAATCAACAACCCTAGAAAGCATAAGAAAAGCAACTAAGAATGTTTAAAATATACCTTTTAAGATCCATTAGACCACTCTCCTATAAAAATCGCATCGCCTCATAGAAAAGATGAGAATCATAAGAGATATTGTCAAATCCGAAATCCATTAAAATAATCCAGCACCCGCCTTCTACAGTCCGAGAGAAGACAAATGGAAGGAATCAAATATAAAGAATGAAAAGAAAGGCGCTAAAGGGTCTGCACCCTTTTCAAACCCCGATGCAAATGAATACTGTGAAAGTGGCTTCCATTCACTAAAATGGAAGCTTACCCGATCTTAAGAGCTGGCATGGTATCCAAGAACACCATTTACCCCCAAAACCAAAAGCAATTAGAAACATCGTCCAAGTAAACCCATCTAATATGAATCATTATACTCTTTGGCAAAGTCAACCTTAAAAATCATAGCTTTTTTATTCTTGATTTTACAACGAGATATAATCTCATATAACAAATGAAAGGGCATCGAGGATTATGATGATAGGGAGTAAATAGCGCGTCTGCACGTACGAGATGAGATCAAAAATGACATTTGAAACAACCGTGAAGCAAGATTTGAGAAATGATCTAGTATAAAATTACTCCCTAAAGGCTGATGGGTCTGAAATCACAAACCAAATTATGTGGATTAACAAAATTTTGGAATAAAGGGAAACAGAAGGATGATAACAACCCTGCTTAAGCAAAACAACAATGCTTAAAAAACCATTGAAAACCCGCCTCTGCAAAATCAGGCGCCGATTGTTGTCACATACTTTTCGGAAGAATCAAAGGTATATTCCGCCTCCTCGGGGACCCGGCGATTTATTTCTCGTACATCCCCATACAGACTTTGCGAATTCTCCTCATTCGAAAACGCATTAACGTCCGATCATGCAGCTTGCTACCCTACAAAGATGGTTAGGGAATAAAAGTTTAAGTTTACCCACGACTAAGACCTGGTTTCTTTAAATCCTAGTCCGCAAAGTGGGTATGGAAATTCCTTTTTATACGACTTGGATCATCCGCACGACCCATTCCCATCTACCATTGATACCCTTTTAACTGAAGTTGTACTTTCACTATTGAGATACCATGAAAGAACTTATAGTTCTCATCCTCCTTCCACCCCCAAAAACAGGCATTTAGCCTTTTTGAATGAAGATCCTATGTACCAAGGAAGAAAGATCCTGGTAATTGTTTCGGGCAGTCCAACCAAAAAGAAGCATATCATACATAACCCCACCTTGATGCCAACTAAGATGTCGATATCACGGATCAAATCCTTAAGTTCTAATCCTCCCGTCTTTTCTTTTTGTAATCAGAAACCCACGAACGAATCTCCTTTTTTTAGAAGTGTAATTTCTTACAAAGCCGAAACATAACTGTTGCTTCATCAAGATTGAACGAATTCCAAAGGATTAATCATTTGATCATACCCGTGATAAAGAGAACCAAGAAGATACATACGAAATGAATAGCTCCAAATCAACCATAATCTCCCGAATCAATATGGGGCGATGGTCCGAGAGATTTTTGTCAAACAAACACACGACAAATAGGAACAGAGGACTGAAGACCATCCTTCACCAAAAAACACCAAATTTGCTCATCTCTCGGCCACGAACGGACTTAACCCTATGTGAAAGATAACCCTTCAAGTTGAATATCATAAAAGAACCCTCCGCTCAAGAAATAAAAGAGATAAGGAATTGCCTCCTTTGGTATAAATTAGAAACCCCCAACGTTCCTCTTTACATCTAACTTCAATGAAAGTCGCCCATTACTATGCTTTCTCCATATCCGATCGAGAGATAAGGAAGAGATTGAAGTTCCATAATAAGCACTTGGCAGAAAATGCTTTGCGAGCATAAAATGAGATGATAAGACTTGAATCTTCTTAGGAATCCAAGTCCCAAACAAAGCCACGAAATTATCGGAAATAATATGATGATGTTTGAGAAAGATATTCGGATCCCAAGCACATAAGATACCTCCTGAGTTACCAAGCCGCACACTAACGATATTGTATCAAGACGAGTAATTACCCACAAAATTTGATCTCTAATGCCGAAATCATTCTTTTCATAGAATTTCTTGAAGAGGTCAAAAAACACATTTTAAGTTTGGAGATGTTAAATTCCCGTGAGATCACTCCTTTTTACCTTGAACCAAGGGCCTGAATATTTAAAGACAGACAATACATTGGAAATCTTCGATCACAATTCTTGAAGACCAAAGATCTTCTCCATATCCAATGTACAACTTTCATATTAAATCCCATGGTTTTGACCTACCTTAATCATCTCTTCGAGAGCAACTAAGATATATCCTCCTTCCTTTTCCGTAGCAATCTACTGTCTCCCTTGGCTCATTTGAATCGTAAAGACACTTCTGGTTTTTTCCACTTCCTCAAAAACACTCGAGTTCAGTCTTCGGAACTGTTGATGGAAATGAATGGCTTCGCCTTTTACGACATCATTTCATGACCTTGATCAGACAATCGATCTGGTGTAAACCCGGGGGAATGGGATGCTAGACTCCGTACCCGACTTTCCATTATCCATGTTACCCTTATTGAAGTAACTCATAAAAATTAAAAATATCAACAAGGTTTACGCCCTTATCTTTGTGTTTGTTGATCTAACTTCATTAGTAAAGTCTTGACAGCACCAATATCTCCATAACAAGTTTCTGAAACCTGCATCATTTATCACTCTCTCATCTAAATATTTGAAATTGTTTGACATGAACTATGTTATCGATATCCTCCTCTACTGATTATATTATAGTACTATGTTCTACTTCAGAGAGGTTTTTTTAAAAAGGGGGACTAAACCTAAGAGATTTTCCTTTGCACGAATCCCAAAACCATTCCTTTAACAATGTTCTTAAAGCTTTCAAGTATATTGTCCGACTGATTCTGTCCTTGATACACAACGTTTACGCGCAAAGAATCAACTTGTCCTTCATTGCCTAGTTCCATGACTTCTCCCCCACTTGGAGACCTAATCTTCTGAATAGTGATTACCGGGACCATCATGAAATGTACCCCTGTTCGATAACAATACTCAAACAATACGATCATTGGCAACAAATCGATTGAGCTTTACATAACAAGCGAACGAACAGGAACGACTCCCACAAGTTAGCAAAAGGTGAGCTTGGCGAATTGGATGAACCTAGTTTACTCATAACCCATAAACCACCGTCAATAAGCTATCTCAACATTGGGAAATCCCTCATTAAATAACAATACATGGAATTATTAATAGAAGAGAATTGACGGAGCTCCCTCATAACACAATATCATATAACTTTGTCCAAAAACACGTCATGCCCAATACCAAACGGCAATGAAAAAGGCGACAGACCTTTGTGGTATAACCCCTTCACAACAGAAACAAAAGACCTCCGATGTTTATTCCCATTACCTTGCACCTGATGTGTTCCAATCTTATAGGAAATTAAGATCTAAACCTCGTTTAGATGGTCTATCGAACCGAACATGATTAGCAAACAAATGAAGGCTTACCAGATCCATATGTGCACAATATTTTTTCCACCAATCGAACAAGATTAAAGACCTTAATAAATCTGGACAAATAGCAAATCACTATCCCAGCCTTAGACAGCTACGACTGGATGAAAAACATCCACCACCGGTACCGTAGGTTACTTTAATCCTTTTCCATAAGTCGAGAGCACACCGCAACAGGGATAGATTAGTAACAGAATATTGAGTGTTGAAAATCTTTTTGTGGGTAAGGGGTCTTCATTGGGATGAACACCACGTCTAAGTTACTTTCATTAAAAGAATAACCAGCCATTTGGATTGAAGGAAGTTCTAGAACGGCAATATGACGGCAGTAATTTGTAAATAACCAAGATGATGAATGGGATTAATGATGGCTAGAGAATAAACGGGAAACGGAAACGGAATCGAATTGAGAATTCGACTAAACCCTTAAATCCGAAGATATGAGAATTCCGACTAACAACGCTTCGATATGCGAGATCAAATCAATAGAAATTATTGATCCCAATTTCAGGGGTTATAACGAATCAAACACTAAGGATTAAAGGATTAGATTGATCTTGTTTGTGGAAATTTTATGATCGCCGCCATTCTTTGTTTTGGCAATCTGATGATAGGTATGACTACGCGTATCAATAAGAATATACCCAACTAAAGTTACTTTACATCAACACCGACAGCCATGGAAGAGAACGCGTACACTGTTTCGAGTCAAAAAGAAACATCCTTTGTCGGGGAAGAAGACGAGAAGAGGAGCGCAGATTTCTGAAACCTACCAAATACCCCAACCAATGTTATGTAGAAAACACCTTCAAGCAAAACTTAAACATTAATAAGACTTAATCTGATAGCATTGAAACCAATGGAATCAATTGGAATACGAATCAATCGACGCCCATGCTATATTCCACCACCGGCAGACAAGCCTAAAGATGTCCGTGACCAAACTACATCGAAAAAATAAATGCGCTAAGTCTTCATCTTCTGAGCTACGTATTGTACTTTTGTGCAATCAATTTTGTTTAAAAACCTAACCCAAGCAAAACCAAGCCCCATAAAAGTGATATCGGCACTAACAACCTAAATAGTAACAATGAGTTTCCCGAGCCCAAGAATAAATAATAAACACAAAAAAACAAATAAAAACAACTTAACCGAACCTAATTAAGTCCAATCCAAAATACACAAACGGCGTCACGTCTCCAAATATTCCTAAATTTCAGAGTTGTCAATTACTATACGACATGGAAAATTCTAATAATTGACTATTAACCTTTGCTAGATAAGTGGAACCATGTTAACCTTTTAGGTTAATTTAAAAAAAAACTGAAAAATAAAAGCCATGTTGCTTAACCAAGCCTTTTAAAGTTTGTCATCACATCAAAAAATACAAATGCGCATTTTGGTTTTAAAGCTTTCAACCTTGGTATGTTTAGGCTGCAATAAGCTTGCTGAAGCAGAGCTAGGAAGGGTTGAGGCTTATAATTATAAGCCTAAAGCTGAAACTTAAAATTTTATATAAAGTAGTTTAGTGAAATAGTTTGAACTTAGATTAATATAATATAAAATAGCAAAAAGCTATAAACAAAAAATTAAAATTAAAATATCACATAAATTTACACTATTACGAAATAATACGTTAATATTTTAAACGTATTTAATGTAATTTAACTCTAAACCCCATTTTATGGTTGGGCAAATGGAGACTTATAACTATAAAATCTATCATAACTCCCTCACTGACAAACGAGACTTATTTTATAAGTTAACTTATTTTAAAAGCTCAAGCCCCCATAAACCCTTCCGTCAAACATACTAAACTTGTACCTTTTGCGAATTGTAATTGCATCCTTAATTGGTTTGGGCTTCAGAAGATGGGTCTATAGGTAGGCCCATTTTAGATGGTCTAATACATGGTCCAACATTTAATGAACCCAAAATCAAACTACTTATATGGTTTCAACTTTCAAAGTGAACGTAACAAATTCCTTTAACATTAAAAAATTTAAAAAGTTAATAAACGGTAACCTGAACCGTTCCACAATCGGTTGCCTTTTTCATATTGTGGGGCATATATAACTCACTTATCGGTTGTGGTTTCTCAAACTTCTGTCATAGAGTATTTTAGAAATATTTACTATATTAGTTAATTTCTCAAACTTCTACAGAAATTTTAAGCCAAGTCCCCCTATTAAGTTCATAAGACATGAGGCCTTACCGAAGTTTAATTCACTTATATTCTTTAAATAAAAGCAATACTACCAGATAAAACCCGAGAATGTTTACACATACCTGGCCAAAAGAGACCGCACATAATCATTTTGCAATCTTCTGTATATAATACATGACATAAGTGACTTACGATCCTACATCAGCTAAATATGTGATTGGTTGGTGACTTTTAAAGTTTAAATGTCTCTTCTTACTTTAAGAGTGAGTTTTATTCCTAGCTTGTAGCTTTTGAGATAGGTTCGTATCATTGACCAATTAAAATGCCATTCAATTGAAATACTTGTATATTTTTTGAAAGGTATAACATGTTACAAGTCTATATGAGTATTCATAATTCAAAACTAATAATAAGCAAAGCAAAGCAAACCATGTGAGGAATCTCTTTAATTGTCATTAAGAATTCATGGTAGATAAGGTTGATCAACAAACTCCATATAATACATGCATATGTCGTTATATATTTATAGGTACGTGGATAAATTATTCGAATAAAAACAATGTGTCGTATCTTCTAGTGTTATTTAAATAAATCAACAAAGCTTATACGATCATCATATTATTAGACGATTAGATTATGGCCCAAACCCGGTTGCGGGCTTGGGTCCATTAGGTTATAATAAAACATATCTTGGAGAATAAGCCAACTAACTCCAAACCTAATTGACTCAAGCCCACAATCGGGTTTGGGCCATAATTTAATCGTCTAATAATCCTCCGCAGTTTGAACGACAGCATTGCGGATGGACAAACTGGAATGAATGTTGAAAGCCGCTTCTTCTTTTCTTCATCTTCTATTTTGTATGATTCGATCGGAATGCATAATTTATTTTTGCGCCAATAGTTGTTTATTGCTTGCAGCATCCTTCTTTGTGTGACGATTTTTTTTAAGTCATGGCTTGCTTTGCCTTTATAATGGAGCGGCAATTTGATGGTCAACTTTTGTTGTCAACGACAAAGATCTTCGACAATGAAAACAAATAGATGATGAAGAAAAAAATATAGTTGATCGAAGGCAACTCAACATATATATAATTTTTTTTGACGACTAGGGTTTAGGGTTTACGAATTGGAAACAAAAAATAAAACCCTAATTAAAAAAAAAACAATAAAGCAAAGATAAAGGAAATCCCTTCAGATCACCAGCAAGTAGCCGATGACCGGAGATAACAAATTTTGTTAATGAATCTTAACCTAGCTGTGATATCAAGTAAAAAACCAAAGAAATATGTTATTATTATGTAATCAATTACATATGATATAAAATAGTAGTTTATACTAAATAATAGCATAGTTAAAAGCAACTTATCAAAACCCTAAACAATAATGAATTCCACAAGCACACAAGTCATGCTTGGGCCTCGTCTTACACATATACCTTATTTGATGGCCTTGATTACAAAAGTATGTAAGGTAAGGTAAGGTAACGTTTTTTAATCATTTTTTTCAGGAGGTATGGAGGAGGTAAAATGTAAACGGTCTTACTTTTACCAAAAGATAAAGAGGTTACTTTCAAAGGATCACAGTCAAATAAGATGTACGACGAATCATTAACATCCTGTCTATTAAAAGATGAAGGGTTATCGAATCATTATAAGAGTATATACAAACCATAAACCAAATCATGAATGTATGAATCATAAAATGAAAGTAGATGTCATATCATATTCAGTTAGAAAGTTTAATGCATACACTTAAAATTGAGTCTAAATTATATTTAGGTTTGAGTTTTGATATATCTCTTAATTTATGTGCATACTTATCATTTTACACATACAAATATATAATGTGGACTTTTCTTAAGCTCATATATCTATTTATAAACCGGAGAAGTTTTTTTTTAATAACGGTTTCCCCCGACCTTTTATGCCGAATAATCCACTAAGTTGAATCCACCAATCCACCCGCCACACAGACCAAACCAAGTAAAACCCTATCTTTTCAGAAGGTGGCGTGACCACTTCAAGGTTGTTACATCAGAACCGTTAAAGCATAGTTTAAAAAAAATATTATAAAAGATAGTTTACTTGCACAATTTTAGGCAGTAATGTGAACGTCTTAAAGAAAGCGACCTAGTCCGTGACTCAACCCAGATTTCATTCGATATTTTGGTTACTGTTATATAACCGTTAATTATGTCACTTGTCAAGATCATATGAATAGAAATATAAATATAAACAAAGAGTAAAAAGATATATCATTTCTCTTTATATTTGTAATTTCCCCATAGAAGATAATTACATATTTTGATATTCACGGGATGGGAAATGCCGACACAAAAAGAAGAAAAGAGTTGTTAGGGCCACCATGGAGTCTTCAAGATTATACAAATTATACACATGTTTTTTCTTTAAATCAAAGCAAGTGGATGATGATAAGTTGATTAGTGTGTGACAAAGGTATCTTTACTTCTTTACACTCTTGTTGGATCTTTTTTAGATTTTCATATTACTTCATTTCTCATATATGGTTGATAAACTTTTTATTTTTAGAGACATAAATCAAAAGTTTGATCCTCACTCATTGCAAGGTCAAAATTTTTCTAGAAACAACCTCTCTACCTTTGGGTAAGATAAGACTGTCTACATCTCACATTCTTTATTACTTCGTGATAGGCGAGATTAGATACCGTTGAGTTGAGTTGTATACAAATGCTCACTTTCAAGTTAATACATTGATATATAAAAGTGTTGCATGGTTGCAAATAATGAAGTGTTGCATATCAAGAGATAAGATCAATGTAGATCCAATATTTATCAAAGATTCATAGCCACCTATTTTTTATTAAATTAAAGAAAACCAACTTTCCACCTCTTTTTTGAAATTAAAATATCTTGCAAACGGTAAATCGTCAAACGACAAAAAATACACCATCGCGACGAGAATTAAATCATCTTTCTATAAAGGGGCACTTTGATATACTTGCGACGAACTTTTGACGAACTTTTTTTTTGATTTTTTTTCAGTCACGTCTGAAAAAATCACATATGATTTGTATCAGAATCACATGTGATTTAATAAAATCACATATGATTTGTGATACAAATCACATGTGATTTTCCATAATCACATATGATCTTTCTAGACGTAACTGAAAAATAAAATTGAAAAAAAAGTTCGTCGAAAGTATATTAAAGTGCCCCTCTATAGAAAGATGGTTTAATTCTCGTTGCAATGGTATGTTTCATTTTACGTAACAATTAACGGTTTGTGAAATATTTAATTTTAAAAAAATAAGTGGAAAGTAAGTTTTATTTAATTTGATGAAAAAATAAAGAGTTGAAATGGAGTCTTTGGATCTATGATAAAAATATGATCTTTATTGAACTTTTGCCCTTTAACTAATAGTAAAAATATTTACCAACCAGTTGCACATGTAACCAAACGTAATTTTACTTATTTTCAAAGACATGTTTTATTTTTTAACGGTGACTAACAGCGACTATATTATAAACTAGCAAAGAGCTAAAATTGTTACAAAAGGGGGATAAAGCGTTACAAGGATGGTTAAACCACTATATCCAATTAAACAATGAGTTCCTGCATCTACTATAAATCTAATTAAAAGAAAATTGCTTTATGTCGTTGAAGAGGAGATCTTTACTAGGTCGC
>BQNB010037688.1:0-24252 GCA_026074375.1 Tanacetum coccineum | reverse complement strand
ATGCTACTAGACGTAATGGAACTAGCGTTGTAAACGTAATCAAACGTAAACGAATGCGCGCCAATTTGCACCTAATAATTCCATAAAAGCAACAGTAATTAATAAAAAAAAACAATTAGGGTTGAAATTAGTGTTAAAACTAGGGTTAGGGTTTATGATTATACCTGAGGTTCACCAGGAGTGACGCTAATACAATCGGAGCATCCGGCGGGCGTAACTAACGGCCGCACATTGACGGCGACTCGAACCGACTCAGATCCATCCATTTTATCCTTTTTTTTTCGATTTTGAACCAGATTCAAACCCTAGATATGAAAAAACAACAATTAGATCGATTTGATTGTGGTTGGTGGTTACCTTCCTCTCTTTATGATACATCACTTCTCCATTTTATTAGAGTTGTTGTGTCTGTTGCATTTATTAATAATAAAGGAAGTAAGGAGATGGTTGTTGAAAGAATTTATCATTTTTTACAGGCTTTGTATGTGATGTTCATTTAATGCATCAAGTCATCCATTGTAGATGCTCTAAGGCCGGTGGTCCATGTCTCACCATTCACCTCAGCACCACTTCAGCTTTCTATCTTCTCTCACAATACCTCTAATTGACGGCGACTCGAACCAACTCAGATCCATCCATTTTATCCAATTTTTTTCGATTTTGAACCAGATTCAAACCCTAGATATGAAAAAACAACAATTAGATCGATTTGATTGTGATTGGTGGTTACCGTTAGTGTTATGATATGTGTGTGTGTTTTCGAAGGTGTGTTTAGTGCGTGGGGGTTTAATTTGTGAGGCATGCTACATCCACAAAGGTTTTACAAAAGAATTTTTCACAAAAGATTTGGCATGCATTGATAGGATGATGAAAAATTAAAAGGAAGAGAGAGAAATGAATAAGATGATTTAATTTCTGACAAGTCACTTTGTGAAAGTTTGTTTGTAGAAATTTTGTGGATGTAGCATTTTCCTTAATTTGTAAAGAGAGGGAGAGCAGTGGCCGGTGGGTTTAATTTTGGTCGATCTCACTTGGAATTATGGTGAATGATTTGGGATTTGATTTAGGGAAAATTCCCCCGGTCCAATAAAGTGTTTTATATTTTTTAAACTTTTCAAAATATATCAGTCGTCCGGTCTTTTACGTCGTTTAAAAAACTTTTTACTTTTGTGTAAGTTACTTTTCACACATGTTTTTAAGAGACCTATTTAATGTACTTTTATGAGACTTTTTTTTAAGTTACTTTTATGACAAAAAAAATATCTTAAAAGTACATTAAGTATGTCTCTTAAAAACATGTCTGAAAAATAACTTACACAAAGAGTGAAAAGTTTTTTAGACGCCTGGTTTATTTTGAGAAGTTTATTTTTTGAGGTCTAAAAAAAATAAACATTTTAGGCGACTGGTCTATTTTGAGAATTTTCCCTTTGATTTACGTACTGAAAAATCATGAGTTTTTTTTTACTAGGTGAATATTTGAGTAAAGTTATTATTTAGAGTTAAGTACATTTTTGGTCTTTGTGGTTTGGTGCGATTTCACTTTTGGTCCAAAATTAAAAAAAAGTTTGGTTTTGGTCCAAAAACATAGTTTCGGTCCACTTTTCCAATGGTGTGGCATTTGTTTCTTCTAGTTTCTTTGGGCTTTTTTTACACATGTATCCCGAATCATAGTCACTGCTTCTCACTCTCCAGAATATTCAGGCATCCCTGTCACTATTCCAGAGCATTCAGGCGTCGGGGCAAGAAAAGATGTCGCAACTCTCACAGGTAACTACTGCTTAAATTAAATAGTGTTTGAATATCAATTGAAAGAAATTATTATACTATGTGTTGTCTCTATAGAAGCTTGCTTTTAATTATTTGGTGATGGCTTTTTAAAGAGTGTTTGGGATTGTCTATATATTGTTTTTGGAGTAATATAATTCACTTTTTCATCCAAAAAAATTAGGACATATAAAACCAGTTTAAGGTTTGTTTCGTTGAAGTTGTTATTGATGTATCATGTTTTCAAGATAATGATGGTTGAATATTCAGTTTGCATCCATCACGGTAGAAGACGCACGAGCGCGTCTTAGGGGTTGGCACACATGATATAAGAGACCTTGGCCAGGCTACCAAGGAACACGGTGCACTACTATTGATGTAAGCATTGATGGATTTTTTATAAACTAACGGTATCTTACAAACTGATGTAAGCATTCATGGTTTTTGTTTCATGTCACACCCCGCCTAGGCGAAAACACGAGGCGTAACATCATGGATATCATCACAACACAATGGTGTCGAAAATAGAGAGAACTAAATGAAATAGATAAACTAATGAGACACAATGTGTCATGACAATATCTAACACAAGAAAAGGACTCTTGCATTACGATAGCAAAGTCATACCACAAGGAAACATAATCCAAAAGTCTAATCAAAATCAACAAACATTCAAGTATCAAACAATTCAAATGACATAATTAAAATCTCTAGGAGAATGACTCCGCATGCAAGCCTACGGTCTCATTAGCCACTCTTCCTAACTTTAACATCCTCAAAATGATTACCTGAAAATGATGCTTAAAACGTCAACACAAAGGTTGGTGAGAGTCATAGGTTTAAGACACGAAAATCAAAGCTTATAAACAATTATTGTGATTAATGCAAACATGGCAGGACAATTACTTCATTATCATACAAGCTAGCATGCAAATGTAACCAAAACGAGCATGGGAACGGAACGTGTCCCTCGATCCAACAAATATCACAATTGGGTAGGAACGTTACCGTCACTTCACATAGGTAGGAACGTTACCCTCGATCTCGATATCACAACAAATGGGTAGAAACGTTACCCCCGATTCAAATACACATAAGCATTTAGCACGTAATATACAATAGCCAAGAAAAGACCATACATTTTCAAAATAAAGACAGGTAATCACAGTAATTAGAACATTTCAAATCTATTTGCATCATTTCCATCCCAATTTAAAAGCGATGTAAAAAAGGGACTATGAAACTCACCTGAATGCTCAAACGCAGCTTCCAAATCTCAACACGCAACTATACAAATAAAAAAACACGGTTACACGCGACAAAGCTAAAATCTCTAGTCCATGTAATGTAACACCCCCAAAAAAAATCAGGACAACGCAGCGGAATGGTTGCAATGTTGGGGTGCTACTTCAGGGCACAAAACACAAGTCACAGAAAACGACCTCAAAAGAGACGTTTTAAGATAAATTTCACATTTGATATATTAAAATTAGAGTTTACAAAGTATCCCATTTATAATGCAATAGAAACATTTTGTTTAAAAACGTTATCGAATGGTACTCAAGTTATTAAGCCTTCAAAAATATATATCCGCGCGACTCGAATGATCCCAATGCTCCACTAGCAAAATAGTAACCTGAAAATACATGCTAAAACGTCAACAATAATGTTGGTGAATCCATAGGTTTAAGTAAAAAGCAGTATTGAAATAATTTAAGAAGTGTCTTTGTAAGAAAGGTAGCGTTACAGTATTTCAAAGTGTTATATCCGAAATCCAAGTAGTGATTCAGTAAATCAAGTAATGTTTAGTAGTGGACCACAAGATCGAAGTAATGGTGGACTAAGTACATATTCCGAAGTCCAAAACAAGTAATAGCAGACTATGTACGTATTCCATAGTCCAAAATAGGTAAGGTAGACAAGAGAAACACATTCATCATGTCCTACCCCTTTGTATTATTTGCACTAAGCTATGACCCGAAGCCTAACTAGTTTGTTGCCCCAAATGTTAATAGGGATGCTTGGCCAACAACTAAAAGTTATTATCAATGTTAAATGCACAATGGTAACTTGTGACCAAAAATTCAGGTGGGATTGTAGTCCAGATATGGATCTATAACAAACACTCGCGCTCACTACAATAGCAATTGACGGTTCATGATATAGTAGGGACTTAATTGGCAATAGTGGTAACTTAGGCAATAATATTCAGGCAGTAATCTGGATAGCATACAGTTTAAAACACTTTGAAAACACTTAGAAAAACACTTGTGTCCAATAGTAAAACAAGCAATGTAATTCACCCCGTAGAGTTTGTAAAACAATTAAGTGGTAAAAAGGGGGCTATGAACTCACAAAGTATTGAAAGGTAATTGTACTGTAGTAAAATATACAAGTTTGTAAACGAGCATGTATTCCCCTCGCGGGTTTATAAAACATTGAAAAGATTGAAATGCGAGACTATGAACTCACAAAGTCCTTGAAAAGTAATCACATTGTTATAAGATAAACGAGTATGTAAAAGAGTTTGTAACAAGCATGTATCCCCCTCGCGGGTTTATAAAGCATGTAAATAAGTAAAAGCGAGGCTATGAATCTCACATTGATGATGAAGAACGATTGGCGGGAATGTACACATTGAGTACAAGACGAAACAGAAACTGGAACGGCTCGACCAAGAAGTTACGGTTTATCCTAACGACTATAACCCACTAGCCTAGGATAATGTATTTGGGTTTCCCGATTAATGGTTACGTCAACGCGACACGTTGATAAAAATTTAGATTTAAAGTTGTAATAGTTTGGTGGTTGGTTAAATAAATAAATCAAAAAGTAAACGCAAGGTGTGTAATATATTATTTATATTTCGTTTCCTCGACGGTCGTGTCTAAAATAGTTACCTCATTGTAAAAGTATAGTTTTCGTTCGTTTATCTGGTCGTCACGATCTAATAATTCTTAAGGCATTTGATTCGTTCTTTTCAAGATAATAATTAAAGTAAGATTTGTATAAATTTACTAAGCGTAGCAATTTATAAAAATCTTGGCATGACCTATTCGTTTATTTAACGTTTTCCATATTAACAAAAGTTAATTGTTTTCCCTCAATTCAATACATGTTGCAAACCCAAACACATCTTTTAACAGTTATTATAAACACAGAAACAGAAATAATAAATAAAATATTTATTTAACCAATACCACATTTAGATCCGGTTTAATATATAAATGTATATATGAAATCTTTTAAAGTTTTTATTATCCGATTTATACCAAACCAAACACACCCTTTTCTGTTATAACCAATAAAACAAACACATCCTACTCGGCTTAAACCCAAAACCAAACACACCCGTGTGTTGCCTGCTGTCCCAAACACCCCTGTTTGGGTGTTATACACAAAACCAAACGTACCCTAACTGTTGAGATAAACCAAACGCTACCCTAACCGCTGAAAACCAAACAGCCCCTCGGCTGGAAAAACAACAAACCAAACCCACCCGAGTGGTGCGGCTGTCCCGAAACCCCAACGCACCCTATGGGTCTGAAAACACAAACCACAAACCAACGCACCCTTGGTGGTGGTATTATGATGATGACGGTGGGGGTGTGGTGTTGGGGGGGGGGGGGGGGGCAGCGGGGTGGCGACGTGGTGATGATGGAGATGTTGGGGGCGGCTGTGGTGAGGAGGTGGTATGAGGGTGATGGTGAAGGTGGTGGCGTTATGGTGGTGATATAATGGTGGCATGGAGGAGATGAATGTTATGATGATGATGATGATGATGGTGTAAAGGTGGTGTTGGTGCGTCGGTGGTGAGGCAGCCGGAGGAGGGGGCGGCGAGTGGCGGCGAGTGACATGGGGGATCGGTTAGATCGGGGGATGGGGAACAATTTTGGGTTCGGCCGGAAAAGTCCGCCGGAAAACTTTTCCGGCGGCGGCGGCGTGGCGGTGGCCGGAGGAGGGTGGTGGCCGGCGGTGGGGAGGGAGAGAGGTTGAAGATGAGTATGTGTGTGTGTATATAAGATGGAAATGAAAAATGATATATAAAAATTTATATATATAATAAAAGTTTTAAAATTTTTGATAAGTTGTTAATAGTTGAGGGTTAACTTTGTAAATATTTCACAGGGACCTAACGTGTAACTTTGGAGTATTATTTTGATAACTATCGGTTCGGGACTCATTTGGGCTAGTTAACGGTCGATTCAATACACGAAACTTGCGCCATTGTTTTTCAAATCATTTTTATCCTTGTTAATATTTCATAAATATTTTTATTTAATAAAAAGTGTTAATTAAATCTATTTAATTATTTTCTCGTTTCTAAATCTTTCGAGGGCATTTCAGTCACCTTCTGACTGTTTCTGGGTCTCGGTCAAAACTAAAAAGTTGTCAGGAATGTCGTTTTGTATGTTTTTCTTACTAGTTAAGCCTTTATATAGGGCTTAACTAAGGTTAAGAAACTCTAGTTAAGTTAACTAGGGTTAAGTTAAAGGAAAATATCTAAAAGATATTTTAGATAAATATCTAATAAATATCTTATAAATATCTAATAAATATCTTATAAATATCTTGTTAATTAAACGCGAGCTATGACCAAGGTTGAGGAACAAAGATGACACGGTTCATAAAATGATATTTTATGATCATAAGAATAATAGCTGCAGACGAGTCGTAAAAATTTTTACGAGGTTGCTCGAATTACGATTAACGAACGCCCGCCGGTCAAATGTCGACACTCACTCACGGGAAAACTCTGTAAATAGATGACGTCGAAAATGACTGAAAATACGGAATGGTACGTCCTTCCCGTTTTAAATGAGCCTTGTCCTAAGGCTCAAGTTGCGACACTTGACGAATGTACGGGTTTGTCATATGTTTGGAGCATCCGCTATCCTTGATCCATTCATTGGGTTCCAAGTCGACTCCAAGGCATATATATTTATATAAGACAATTACTCAAACATTTGGTCCCCAATATCTCATGGGTCCAAAGTTGTTGGTGCCAAACATCCCTTGCATTTGATGCAATTGGTTAGGATGTGAGAATGGAAGACACATTTCCCATGGCATGTAACTTTGTCGTGGAAAGTTGTTCCAAGTTACAGGAAAGCCATGAGGTTGGTTTTGATGACCAACATCTCTTCTTGGTTGCGGTGTTTTAGGACGAGAATAATTATTATTGACTCTTCTAGGAGGTAGAGTTTTTGATCTAAAGTTTTGTTTTGAAAATCCAACTTCGGGTTTTGACAATGGTTTATAAAATTGTTTGACTTCATTGTCATTAGCTACCGGAACTTTAACTTTGTTTACAATTATGTCTTTTGGTCTAGGACCCAAAATAGATTTTTGAAAAGAAACACTTTTCTCAGATATTGGTGTCTTTGGTGGCAGTCCCTTATTTTCTTTGGGGCCGCCTGAACATTAAGGGGGCCGCCCATGTTTATGGGACCGTCCCTATTTAAGGGACCTCCATCAGAGGACGTCTTTTTCTGAGTTTTTACAAATTTTATTTCCTTTGTTCCACTAGATGATGCTTTAAATGAATTAAACCCTAAACCTAATTTATCACCGGAGGGTTTTTGATTTCTTAGTATTTCATTCAAGCAATGTGTACTCTTTTCAAATTAAATTTATTTAATCTAGTGGATTCATCTTTGAGTTTTTCATTCTCAATTTTGAGTACATGACACACTGCACATTCGAGATCAACTCCCTTGTTTTTCTCGAATATGGATAATTTATCTTTTAGTTCTCTAAGCTTATTTTCTAAGTTATTTCTAGTGGGTAACACCCCCCCAAAAATCAGGACAACGCAGCGGAATGGTTGCAATGTTGGGGTGCTACTTCAGGGAACAAAACACAAGTCACAGAAAACGACCTCAAAAGAGACGTTTTAAGATAAATTTCACATTTGATATATTAAAATCAGAGTTTACAAAGGATCCCATTTATAATGCAATAGAAACATTTTGTTTAAAAACGTTATCGAATGGTACTCAAGTTATTAAGCCTTCAAAAATATATATCCGCGCGACTCGAATGCTCCCAATGCTCCACTAGCAAAATAGTAACCTGAAAATACATGCTAAAACGTCAACAATAATGTTGGTGAATTCATAGGTTTAAGTAAAAAGCAGTATTGAAATAATTTAAGAAGTATTTCAGAAGAAAAGTAGCGTTACAACATTTAAAAGTGTTATTTCCGAAATCCAAGTAGAGATTTAATAAATCTAGTAATGTTCAGTAGTGGACCACAAGATCGAAGTAAATGGTGGACTAAGTACGTATTCCGAAGTCCAAAACAAGTAATAGCAGACTATGTACGTATTCCATAGTCCAAAATAGGTAAGGTAGACAAGAGAAACACATTCATCATGTCCAACACTTTGTATTATTGCACTAAGCTCATGACCCCGAAGCCTTAACTAGTTTGTGCCCCAAATGTATAGGATGCTTGCCAACAACCTAAAAGTATTCTCAATGTTAAATGCACCATGGTCAACTTGTGACCAGAAATTCCAGGTGGGGATTGTCAGTCCCGATAGATCTATCCACAACACTCGCGCTCACTACAATAGCAATTGACGGTTCATGATATAGTAGGGACTTAATTGGCAATAGTGGTAACTTAGGCAATAATATTCAGGCAGTAATCTGGATAGCATACAGTTTAAAACACTTTGAAAACACTTAGAAAAACACTTGTGTCCAATAGTAAAATAAGCAATGTAATTCACCCCTTAGAGTTTGTAAAACAATTAAGTAGTAAAAAGGGGGCTATGAACTCACCTTGAGTACTGATAGTCCAATAATCACAGATAAAATGTCACGCAAAACGTGCGATGCAACCTATTTAAATTAAGGTCGTATAAGTACCAAGTACTTCAATTTATAACATTGAATATAATCTTATAGTTGTTACATCGTACTATCGTTCGGGCTATCATAATTAAAGAGGTCATGACATGACGTTCGAGGAGTTAGGATACTTTAAATCGTAAATCCAACAACATCGTCGATACGCCATCCGAAGAGGCCTCATTATGAAACTCCCTAGTAATATAGCACTTTGATAACCACTCAATATTCTATATAGCATAATCACCGACTAATCGTTTTAGTAAAATAATATTTATAAAGTGAAAACGTTTATAAATATACTTTTCGTAAAAATGACCTAATTTGGTCGTTTTAAGCCCGTTGCTCGCGTTTCTTACGTCCACGTCTTCGTAGTAAGACGAGCGATCAAAATATTACATTTTCAAGTTTTTAAGATTCTGCGATGAATAGTAAAATTACTGTTCACAACAGCTCGTTTGTCGTTTTAGGCTTTAATTAGCGTAAACTTGTAATCGCGATAACTTATTCGTTTTAACTCCGATTTTAGTGATTCCTTCGAGTACGTTCTCGTTATTAAAAGATTTATAATATTTTACAAAGTTGTCCACTGATGAATAGTGATTTTTACTGTTCATAGTTTATAAAATTACTTTTATAAACTTTAATTATCGAAAATGTCGTAATTTACTCGTTATAGTTCCGTTTTGAACGATTCTTGCGTGTACGATCTCGTAATCAAAAGTTATATCATATTTTAGATGTTTTAAAAATAAAAGTTGCTGTAATGAATAGTAACTTTTTATAAAAATAGTTTTATAAAGTATTTATAGTCGTAAACTCGTTTTTAACGTATCTTTTTCGTTATAGATCGGTTTTTCAAGTTTCTTATCATTATGGAATCGTCACGAGGCGTATTATTTTTATAAAATATCATTACCTACTGTCTAAGTTCGAATTTAAAACAGCCCTTAAGTATTTATGTGTATAACTTTATAAAAACCTTGTTTTATGTATTAATTAATTTAGTAGTTTAATATAGAAACCCTTATAACTATTTTAAACACATGTGATACTTATAATAAAGTCCAAGATCATCCATAGTCCTTATAAATTCATTGTAACAAGTTTAACAATTTACTTTCCATTATTTTCATATGTGAAGATTAAATAATCTTATAAAACCCTAATTTAACCTAAACATGTTTATACTTAATCCATAGGTTAACATACTTTTACATTCATTTTTCCATGATATATATAACCATATGACATAAGAATAAGTGCATAAATTCCATAACAAAATGAAAACTCCATTTTAAACATATTAAAAAGTCCCTTAGTGGGATTATAGCCATATTTTAACAAATAACACTAAAATCATAAGAAATAAAAAGTAAAGGATAAAGACTACCTTAGAGATGATGTAAGAGATGAGAAACAAGTTCTAAACCCGTGTTTAGATTCAAAATCAAAGCTTACAAGCTTATAAACCCTAGATTAGGTTTGAAACCCTAATCTTCCCTTTTCTTCCTTAATCCTTGCAAATGATGAACCAATGCTTGCAAACACCTTAGTATGCCTTAGGATTGATGTGTAAAGGGTTGTATGGATTGTATAAAAATTTTGTATGGTTTGATTATGTTTGTTATTTTGGCCGTGGCCTTTAGGAGAGAAAGAGAGAAAGAAAATGGATTTTGCTAAGTAAAAGTTGTAAGATAAATCTCTTATGCATGCATGCTATTTATAGTCAAAATATCTAACTAACCTAACCATGGTTACTTTCTAACCCTTGTACAAGGTTAAATAGCCAAGTGGTTCATGGTGTAAGAGATGGTTCCCTAGATCTTTCTTAATATCTAGATATTATGGACAAGTTGCTAATTCTTGGTCCTATCATCAAAATTTCGGCACATATACATATATGTGATGTTATATTTATTATTTTGGTATAGGGGTGTAATACGTAAGGTATTCGTTAAAAAAGCGTAGATAGGTTTTTGGTGCTTCCGGGTATGCCAAGAAACGCCGTTTTTATCTTGAAACTAAGCATTTTAACGTAGCCAAAAAAAATAATAATGAAACAAAGTTATTAATTATCCTTATAATAATCATATAACACTTGCTTGATGTAAACATTTAATCGTTTAATGCCCGTTTACATTGAATGATCATTTTTAGTTTACGCGATTTAACTTAACGTTTACGGTTTAAGAGCAAACGCGTAAAACCCTAAAAATAAATTGTGAATTACATAATGTCATACAATGACCTAAAACACGAGGTGTTATAAACATGTTTAAGTTTCTTTAAAAGAAAACATTTTATCATATGTGCAAAGTTCACCAAGTCTACGTCATTTGATATCCGCATTCCATCCCATCCAAGCTAGCAAGAATATACCTGAGATAAACATGCTAAAACGTCAACAAAAATGTTGAGTGAATCCATAGAGTTTATAAGCAATCATTTTGAACACAAGCATAGCAAAACATTTAGTTCATAGAACAATCACAACAATGCTAGAGCCACAAACCGAACCTTAACCATGTGCCCAACCTGGAGTGATAGTGTTACACACTCCTAATACTAAATACAATATGTCCCCGTATGCCCTCGCAAGGAACACATGCCAGACAGGTCGTTAGGCCAAAATAGATCTATTATTATTGCATCAGCGTTCACCGGTTAGCGGTGATTGACGGTTCATGAAGGAAGGGCCACAACATAACACTCATAGCAATGTTCACATAATAAAATCACATGTGTTTGATTTTCTAAAACAAGCATGTATCTCCCTCACGGGTTTTTAAAACATAAAAAGAATTAAATGCGAGGCTATGAACTCACCGTGAAAAGTAGAAGATGAACGAGAAATCAACGAGATAGAAGACTCCAACAATTAGTCGGGACCTATATAACAAGTCGCGACTTTGAATAATAAACCAAATCATAAGAATGGAATAGTTATACGAGATTTTTTCGAAAAAAGGTAGGAAGTCCCAATCTAAAACCCTAATTCCTAACCTAAAATTCTCTCTTCTATGGGCGAAAAAACGGCTCCCTCTATTCCATCAATTCTGATCGCATAATCTTCTTCTTTCTTGATCCGAATATCATATAATACTCTTGTTTAATCTGTTAATATTATGATTATAATGATTTAACAAGTTTCTTATTTGATTGATGTTTCTCTAAAGATTTAGGGTGCGATCTCTTATTTAGGGTTTGGTGTTTTTTTTCATTCTTATAGGGATCTTCCCATATAATTCTTTAATCGACTTCATTATGGAAGGGTTCTGATAGTCCTTCGTGTATTTATATTTATTTCCTTCCCGTCAAGGTTTTTTCGTGATGAGATAGACGTGGATCTCATAGCTGGCGGTGTTGACTTTTAGTTTTCCTTAGTTTTAGATTTTTAAGGTTTCGTTTTTCGTGTTGCAATCAAGATGTCGAATACAAGTGATAAGGTACTAACGTTGGAGATGGTGCTGCTAGGGTTGGTAGCAGGCATAGAATAGTCCAAAGGTGAGTACATCTTCTCCCCTTTGGTTTCTCCGTCTACTATGATTTACGTGCCACACGAGAACTTGTAAGTAATGATGTTGCTGCCACCTTTTAGAGTTCCATTAAACTACTGTGCGTGACTTAACAAAAGTTATTAATGATATTGAGAAGGAAACATGATGAAGTTATTATCTGAGTTGACTAATGAAGATGTATGGAATCCATTGGAAGCATAGGTTTCTATATGTTATACATTAATTTGATCGTAATAAATGCTGATGTTAACTGCTGTAAGATTTCGTATGCTGTGATTCAAATAATCTTAATGTTTGATGAATCCACAATACCTAGTGACCCTACGTTCAGGTATCTGTGGACATCAATAATCAACATCCTATGCTGGAGTGGCGGTAGAAGTGCAAAGGATCCACCCAAAATGTTAATTCCAACTTTCGTACCTTTTGAGGCTGATCCTGTATTTGATTGTGTTAACATCTCTATTCCACGTAAAGTTGTCAAAAAGGTTAGTACACGGTTTGAACACACTTTATATGGTTACTTTATTGGAAAGAGAATGGCGTTTCGGTTGTTGAATATATGCTAGAAACAACTAGGCGAAAACATGGGCTTAAAGGAAAGAATGATGAATTCCAAGGCATCTTTTTTCTTTAAATTTAGATTCCCGGGCTGGTTTAGGAGCTGTTCTGGAGGGCGATCCCTTGGTTGATTCATAAACTCGCCGATCATTCTTAAGAAATGGGTCGATGGATTCTAGATTGCTCAAAGAAGATTTGACTCATATTCCGATATGTTTACATTGCATGATGTTCCATTCAGTTTTTGAAGAGGATGGTATTAGTACCCTAATTGCTACGGTCATTAGGGTAAACCTGTTATGCTGATTCATACACAAGCTCCATGTTATTGAATTCGTGGGTAGGAGTAGTTATCTCGGTGCTTAGATTGGGTAAATTCAGAGCGATCTCGTGGAAGTTGTTTACTACCCTAGGTATTCCATCTCATTTCAGAGTATGATTACACCAAAGAAACCATCACCGAGTTGAGTAAGAATGGAGGCCCGTCCAATGTGAATACATGTTAAGATTTGTCATGTTCATGACTATTGCCCTAAAAAAGTGGTGAGATCCTCCTATTGTTGCTACTTCTATTTTTGTTCCCCTAATGCTGAGAATGCCTAATGGATGGTTTTCCAAACGGTGGGAAAAAAGAAGAAGAGGAAAGGTAAATCCAAATCTACTAATGGTGGTCAATTTACTGGTCCTTCAGTTAAACAAAATGTTAGATATGAGCCTAAAGCGACTACAAGTGCACCAATGAAGGGAACTACTTATGTAGGTTATACATCTCAATCGACACCTATGTTGAAGACGACTGGTAATTCATCTAAGAAAGATAATCTCTCCATGTCTAATTCTTTTTCTGCCTTAAATGAAGAAGAAGAAGAAGATGAATAAGAAGTGAAAAGTGTCTGATGAATTCGGATAACTTTATATCCAAAACACAAAAGCTGGTGGAAAGTCATCTTTCACGGCTGCTGTTGGTTAGCTTGTTCAGTTGTGTTATGTGTTCTAGTTGCAATTAGTTGTTTCTAGAGTTGTAAGAGTTTATGGCATGTCATAAGCTCTAGTTTTAGGTGTTTATCAAGCTGTTTAGCTTGAGGTTAATGTCGTACTTCAGCCACATTCCATTTGTTCTTAACTTTTTTCGGTTTTAATATACTTTACCGGGGTAACCCTTTACCCAAAAAAATAGTTATACGATAACTAGTAAAAATCCAAGACATGAATGACATTGAGCCGAGACTTAACCAAAGCATTTTTTATTCTCCAAATGGTTATACAACCTGATATTATACTCAAATAAGTGTCTACTAAGTATTTCTTATCCATTCTTAACTTTTACTGAGTGGTCACAATTTTTATTTCACAAGAAAGGCGTAAAACTTACGGTACCAAATTTTAGTCACATTCACAGGACCATATCTCTTAAACCATAAAATATATGAAGGTGAGGGTTTCACCCCTATAAATCTACATGAGTCTAGTTTTCAAAACATTAAGCCAATCATTCTAATCATTTACCAATCCACGAAAAATAAGTTTTTACTAACAGAAGGTCAAAACAGAAAACTTACTGAATTTCTAACTTCCACGGTTTTGGCCATAAATCCTAAACTAAAATAGCAATGAAGTTGATTCCACTTGGAGGTGAAAGCTTATGATGTCTAGTATTCAACCAAGCTTTATAATATTAACCTACTGTACAATAACCTGGAGCAATTCATGTTTTCCAACAGAGTGTTCAGAATTGGTTCACAACCGTAAAACGGCCATATCTCCTTCATCCGAAATCGATACAAGAGTATCCAACTCACCACATCAAGCTTAAGACTTTATCTAACCAAAGATGCAATTTACTCAGTAGGTCTAAGCCAAAATTTTGGAGAAAAATCCCCGTTTATCTGCTGTCCTAAACAGTCCGCAAAACCTACCTCTAAATCAATCAATAACACTTCCAAATCATCAATTGATCCATCACAAGGCTAAAATACATCAAAGTGAATCATCTAACACCTCTTTTACATCAAGATCAATCATAATTATGACTTGCATGTTCATAAAAACCATAAATCACAAACATGCATCACTATAATCATCAAAATCATAAAAAGGGAGTCCAAGGAAACATTAAAAACTTACAATGGAGGGTTTTTAGATGATTAACACAAACCCTAGGTGGGTTTCTTGATCCTAGCCGATTACACCTTCAACCAATTAACCAAAACCTTAACTTTTCTTGCTCGAATCTTCCTTGTAATCACCTAGAATCGAACCATTGATGCTCCTACACCTTTAATTCCAATCAATCTCTTAAAAACTCAAGATTCTTGAAAATCAATATTTTTACAAATCCATGAATGGTGAAATTAGTTATGGGGAATAAGATTCAGGTACTTAAGGATGATTTGGTGTAAAGGAAGGGATTTTTATTGATTTGTGGTAACAGATGATGGTGTTGTGGTTTCCATTGTGGTCGAACACAGTAGGGGGGAAGGAAAGGGAATTGGTTTTTTTTTTGTCGTGTGTGTGTTTTTAATTAAAGAAAGGAGTAGGTTTTTATAAGGGGATTTTATAAAAGGGTCTTGGGCTTGGGCTATAAAAAAAATTAAGGGTGTGTGTGTTGGGCTGCCGAACCAAGGGAGAAAAAAAGAGAGGTTTGGGCCAAATTCTTATTAACTAGTATTTTACTTGTAGTCTAAAATTCCCGGCCCAAAAACTAATTAAACCCGTTACTTTTTATAAAAACGCAAGTTTTGTCTCGGTTTCAGCCAAATATGAATAAAAGATGAAAATTAATGAAAATAAAATAAAATAAGCTCTTTTAGTTGTTAGAAGATTAGAGATTTGTGGAAATAAATTACATGCTAAAATATGACATTCGTTGATTTCTCGATCGATAAAACGGATAATTATCCAAGGAATAGCACGCGATTATATAAAATTGACGATTTTAATAAAAATCGACTAGAATAATAAAAATGAATTATTTAAAATTTAGAAAATAACTATGAGTTTGGATTTAGTAGTGTCCTTAAATACGGGGTTTTACATCCTCCCCTCCTAACTTTATTCTCTCAATTCTAATACTTCTTGTCATTACTCCGTTAGTCCTAACCAAACCATAACCTTAACTTTAATAGATTCTCGTTAACTTTTTATACCGTTACGTTTTATTTTATTAAGACGCTAAATAAAGCGTCACATCACTTAGATCGTGATTTTTGACACATTTTATACAAGACTCGAGGAAAAGTCGAACGAAATGAAATTATTATCATAAAAATAATAACGAGGCGGCGTCGTAATTTTCTATTGTCTAACGATGCCCCAAAACTGCTAACGGTCTCTAGGCGTCAAAACTTTGACTCGCAAATTCTGACAATGATTAAAAAATTTCTAAATTTTGTTCTTAATAAAATACGAAAATAATCATTCTCGACGAATAAAATATTAAAAGTCGACGTTCATTTTCATGAACTAATAAAATAACAATAATGACGCTGGGTACGCGATCGTCACACGTGTCGTAAAACTCGGTTAGAATATTGATCTTAAATTCGGGTTGTTATAATTATCCTACAAACTAAATTACTATCATTCTACAAACTATCCTTCTATCAACTTATAAACTATTTTCCTGACATCTTATATACTACCTGGCAATCATCTCAAAAACCACGTTACTATCATCATATGAATCATTTTGTTTTATTTTATGAAACCATGTTATGCTGGTAGTAGTCACCTTAAAACCTTTGTCAAAATCAATTTTCTACTTATATCTCCGAAAAGCAAAAAAATTGTGCGTATCCATAAAACATGTTTGTCACAGGAAACTGAATTAGTAATCATAGTAACTAAGTAGACCGATACACCACTTTACTACATAGAGTTGACATCATCTTGCGTCAAATCCTATGTCAAAAAGTCAAGACGCATCGCTAGTCACCCTAGGACAATTCGCCAACGAGTTTGCTCGCCATCAAGGAATTTAATAAATCACCCATTCAAACGTCGGCATAATGCCATAGAACTAACTACTGGTAACGCCATCATAGGTATAGATTAATTATCGCCCTGAAAAGGACAAATATCATAGTTGATGCTCTAAGTCAAAAGGAACAGAGAAAGCCGTATTCCTATAGTCAAGGTTCAATTGAACTCTAGAAGAGGTCTAGAGTTCACGTGGAAACGTGAAGACCAATTTCAAAACAAGTATCTTCCCCTCTTCACCAACACCACCCCGGAAGGTAACTCAAGCTGAATTTCGGGACGAAATTCTTTTAACACGGGGAGACTGTGACAATCTGCATTTTTAGGTCATTTACGTCAATAAACTAAAAACTATTTACTTTGAACCTTTACGTGTTTACTTTTAATTATAACCGTTAAGTTAAATCGCGTAAACGAAAAATCAACAATCAACGTAAACCGGCATTAAACAAATAAAAGTTTACGTCAAATAAGTGTTATATAATTATTACGAAGATAATTTATAACTTTTCATATTTTATTTTTATACTTTACGTAAAACACTTACGTTTCGCATTATGAGCTTTCATGCATGTATGTAAACTATACCACCTTTACCAATACCCATAATATTTATACTTTATCAAAAAAATTAAACATTTCCCTCCCCCAAATCACAACCTAACCGGTCACCCTTAGTCTACACAAAACAAATACCATTTGCTAGTTTATACCATGCATAAAATATCTTCCAAAGTCCTCATAATCTAGCTAATAATGCAATCAAAATCAACCTTCATCTACTCTCTTACACAACTACACCCCCTCTCTAATCCCTTACAACCCATGCCCTCTCCCCCTCCTTGATTTCATAGATGATTTGTACAATGCCATCTCCTAGATATTTTGCTAGCTACTCCTTATATTCACTTCACTAACTTATCATTCTTACTCATTTCCTCACTTGCAAAAACACATAAGTCTCTCTCTTTCTCTCCTAGCTAACCCACGACTCAAAATAAGCCATACAAGTTCCAAATGTTTTCCATTTTCTTGATGTTTCAAGAATACTAGTGTGTTCAAGGTTCATATCTAAGGTGTTCTAAGGTGTTTTCAAGTTTGGGTTTCAAGATTTAAGCTAGGGTTTCAAATATTTCAAGTTGGGTTTTTATAAGTTTTGGGGTTAAAAATCAAAGCCTAGGTTTCATTTGTGATCATAAACTTTGTAAGCATACTCTATCTACTCTTTTGATTTTTATTCATCTTGATCATGTTTATACATGCTTCTATACTTACATTATTTATTTTTGCACATGATCATCTTGATTATAAAGTTATATCACCAACTAGTACATTTTTATAAAAGTTTACAATGAAATCAAGAACAATAATTACATATATATTTATGTAGGAACCAATATTTATCACGTCACCATCATAACACATACATAAGAAATCAAAGTAAGTAGAAAAGAGAAGGAAGAAAGGAAGAAATAAGAGAGAAGAAAGAGAGTGTTTGGATTGAACTATGTGAGAGTGTTTTACACAAATGAACAACCAACCCTTCTCTATGTATAGAGAAGGGGTATTTATACTTAGGCTCCTTATTTAGATGCCTAGGGTTTCCTAACACGGGCCAGGCTCGGGATTACTTGGGCTTTAGCCCGCAAGGCCGCAAAACTCGCACAATTAGATTACATAAACAAGCCCAATACCCTTTCTAGCCTATTACAACGTAAATATTATAATCACCAAAGATTCCATGTTCGACTCAATATTTTGAGGCTAACAATCTCCCCGAAGCAAGGTCTTTGAGATTGTCTTGTCGTTGAGTTCTTGAGTCATGTTCTTGGACTTTTATCTTTGTTGTAGGCTGGTTCCTTCATGTTATGTGATCTTTGATCTTAAGCCTTTGTCATTGTGTTTTGACTTTGTCTTTAGTTCTGAGATCTTTAAATCTTTTCCTTGTTTGTCTTTATCGTCATTGCCACTTGCGATCTTGTGTCTTGACCAACATGCTCATACTGTACATCATCTTGAAAGCTTGCTAACAATCTCCCTTGACAATCTTTGTCTTGATAATCTTGATATCTTTAAGGAAGATCTTGAAAATTAGAGTTGTGAAAGTCTTTGTCTTTTATTCTTAAGCTTTATTAATTCTTAAATCTTGAAGCTTATAGTACGTCTTTGTAGCTTGAGCATGAGCATGTGGTAATAAATCCGACTCTGCTGGAATGAGGCTGCAACACCATCGTTTGTACCTGCTGATGCGTAAATTGTTTTAAATAATATTTTACCAAGTTTTAAATTAATAAAACTCGTTTACCGATACACGCACTAACAGGCAGAGAACCCGGTCATATATAGTGCAATAGTTTGGTAAATCTGAGGTCGTCCTAAGAGATATGGTTTAATAGTTCTAATTTGATTATTTTCACGTTTGAAAATGGTTTTAAGATTGATTCTAAGAATTACAGGAAAGTAAATACAGAAAAGTAAATAGATAAAAGATTTCAGGGAGAAAAGCATGCTAACCTAACCATTTCATTACTAGTGCTACGATTACAATTTCCTACGCCATGTTCCATTATAAATCCCATTAGTGGTTCAAATACCGACATAGGTATGTCCTATACTTACTCTGCGATCCCACATTCCCCTACGATCATACGAGCAAAACTTCCAAGCTTGCAGTGGTTAAATCCCAACTATCCTTAAGACCAATTTATAATCTAAAGCGATTATTTGAACCCCTCGAAAAAAAGGAGGTTCCCAAAAAGCTTTTTAAGTATTTAACGTGACAAAGGCGGTAATCTGTTTAATTCCTACACTAGGGATAGATGTCAAGCTACCCTAGTACCCCACTAATCCCAAGTTCAACATGGTAAGTCTAATATCAAGATTAACAAGATCTAAGTCACCCTCTATACTACCAAAACATAGGGATCAATGAAAGGCTATAAGGATATCTAACAGAACCATAATTGAACAGGAAATCATAATAATCACAATAGTAAATACATGGTTAGGCCAGCAGTAGGAGTGCTTAGCCGCTCATGGTAACAACAATGCAAGAATTAATGAATAAAGACATGGATTGAATCATCATAACTCTTAGACAAAATTAAATGAAGGATTAAATACAATACGTATGCTAGTGGCTTCTCCCTTGGACCTTCATATGAAATGCTTTGAACCTTAGGGGTTTGGTTCACCCCTTAGAACTGTGTGTGAAGTGGTGGTGGTGAGTGATGCTGAATGAGCCAGAGGAGGGCTCTATTTATAGGCTTCGAAAGGTTTACAGCGTAATCCTTATGGGATGTTATGCTGTAACCTTGCTACGTAATCAACCAATTTTCTAGGCATAAAAGGATGTTACGGCGTAACCTTGTCGCATATGTTACACCGTAACGCTGTGTCAGATACATCATCTCTTATAGATTTGAATGTTGCGGCGTAATCTTGGAGATACTTTACGTCGTAAAGTGTGTGATGACTCATCTCTTTGTTAGAGTATGTTACGGCGTAATCCCTCAGGGGTGTTATGCCGTAAACTGCCTTGGACTCTTCACTTTAGTGCATTTCTTGTCCAAATCCCTTGTCTTTTGCTAAAATGCTCACTTGGTCCTTGAAAACTAATAATAAACAATTAAGTAATGTTTTCATACATTAATAGCATATTTGTAAGCATTTTTATATGGAATTTAATATTAAAATGTATCAATTATTTGATGTTATCAAATATCTCCCCACTTGACTTCTACTTGCCCTCAAGTAGAACCGTTTAGAATAATTTATAAAAAGATTTCCTCAATTTAACTCAGAAAAATGAATTTATAAGTTGCTTATGCTAAGAAAACGTTAGAGGTTTGAACACCTCACGAAAAGGGGATAAAAAAAGAACTCAATTCTCTTTACTAATCTAAGTGGTTTAATTTCGGGGTGATCACTCAATTGCACAGACATAGTATGTGTTCTATCATAAGCTTGGAAAGTACACAAGTCTCCACCAACTAGAATTTGGGTCTAAACAGTCTCCAAGGCAACATGGTTGATATTACACAAATGGTTAGGATAGACATGGGATACACTTTAAATGGTTGTTAAGATAAAAACATGAAAAAATAGTCTAAAGTAATCTAAGGCTGTCATAACTAGCTACTGTCCATCCAAGGTTCAAGAGTCTGAGTTCGAAAACCTGATCTTCAATAATGGGCTACTAGCTCAATTCTTCATAATTGTTAAGACGACTTGGTGCAATAATAGGCTTCTAGCTCCATTTTTTAATTATTAATTCGCACCACCTTCACATTTTTTAGCACATGGGTGGATTTTAGTTGCACCCTCTTTTCTTTATTTTCTTTCTTTTTAAACATGAAAATGCTACAGGAGTTTATATCTTTTTATTATTGCCCCTGCAGCATTTGATATTATACGCACATTCTCCCACTTAAGATGAACAATGTCAAAAGTGATGACATAGGGGGTCTTTATAGATCATAACTGACTGGTCTTCCACAAATGCATAAAATTTTCATTCCTATTCCCCCGAACCATGGACTTAAGTAGCCAGAGATTTCAACACAAAGAAAATAAAGACTACAGGGTAGGCTAAGGCGAAATGGTGTAACAAAACATATAGGGTTTAAACAGGATAGACTTGACAAGGTGATCTAGGGGTATCTTGCACTAATAAAGAGTGCAACAAGGTTTGATACGGGGAGGTCGACAAGTCAATGTGACAAGTCGATAAACACACACATATAGGCTTTTTGGGTGATTTCTTAAGATGTTGCCTTCTTGAACAGTCTATTCCAACTAACCAATTAGGACTTTAATAAAATGTACATGCCAAGTTCTAAAGTCTACAGTACTACCGGCACAGTCATATTTTTGGTGAATTTTTGTAGAATAAATGAAAACGGAATCATTAGGCTTAACCTTGCCAAATTAAATCAAAGGGTAAATGTGCATCGGTAAAGATTTATTCTAGTTTATTAAGAAAAACATGTTAAAATTTTAAAATTGGCACCATTTTTCAAATAAAACTAGGAAATCGAAGGCAAATATAGGTTAAGCGGTAATTCTACTCCCATCCCCCCACTTGGTTTGTACAATGTCCCTATTGTACAATTAAAGAAATGAAATAATGACATGAGAGTAGAATTATAACAAAAGACTCCCCTAAGTGTTGCTCTCTTCTCCGAATGATAATTGCAAGAGTTGACTTCTTGCAAAGTATCTATAGAACAACCTCGTTTCCCCTGAAATCACTAGATAACAAAGAGCATTAAACGTTCATAGATAACTATACACTACAATCTAACTCACTTTCATAGGAATCACGGTTGCATTTAACATATGCAACAAGCCTTTTAAACCACTTGGTGCCCCAAGTGGACGAGTGAAGTCTCGTAAGGGTTTCTAGGTAACATACCCACAAAGTTCATTTACTTATACATGGTTTTTGAAAAGGTTTCAAACTTATTTTTGTTTTTCTGAAAGGGTTTTATGGAGTAACCATTGGATGGGTTACGCCGTAAACATGTGGTTTTAAAATTTTGAAATTTTGAACAAAAAGGTTACGGTGTAACTAATGCAGAACATTACGCCGTAATGATATCTGTTACGGCGTAACCTTTGTGGTTACGCCTATACAGAACCTTTCTACCACAAGTCAAGGAGACCTCAAATTCCATTTCTTCGTAGAGAGAACCTGCAAAACAAAGTGAGAAACAAAAAAACAACTAATATGCAGAAAATAAAAGACGGGTTGTCTCTTGATAAGAACTTTTGTTTATTACCGAGTCTTTAAGTTAGACTCAAGATGCTCTACATTTTTACAAAGTAGAGAGTTTCCGGTGTGGTGTTTATATCTCCCCCGTAATATTTTTTTTAAACTATGCCCATTGACTTTAAAATAGACTCCATTCTTTCCACACACTTCCACTGTTCCATAAGGAAACACCTTGCTAATGGTGTAAGGACCATACCATCTTGATTTTAATTTTCCTAGGAAGAGTTTTAACCGTGAATTAAAAACTAAAACCTCGTCCCCTTCATGGAACTCCTTAGCCGTAATCTTTGCATCATGCCATCGCTTTGTTCTTTCTTTGTATGCTCGAGAGTGTTCATAGGCCTCATTTTTTAATTTTGCTAACTTGTTCAATTGTAGATACCTATGTTTTCTGGCGGTATCTAAATCTAGATTTATGTTTTTTAAAGCCCAATATGCCTTATGTTCCATCTCCATCGAAAGATGGCATGCTTTTCCATATACAATTCTGAATGGAGTACTTCCAATTGGTGATTTATAAGCAGTCCTAAATGCCCAGAGTGCGTCATCGAGTTTATCAGCCCACTATTTTCTATTTTGGTTCACAGTCCTTTCTAAAATGCGTTTAATAGCACGGTTAGTGTTTTCAGTTTGACCACTTGTTTGCGGATGATAAGGTGTAGCAAGTCTATGTGTCATACCGTATTTCTTTAATGTCTTTCCAAGAAGGGAATTGCAGAAATGTGTTCCGCGGTCACTTATGAGTGCCTTTAGAACTCCGAATCGTGAAAATAATTTTCAGAGGAATCTGACTACCACCCGGGTGTCATTAGTCAGAAATGCTTCAGCCTCAACCCATTTTGAAACATAATCGACAGCTACGAGGATGTATTTATTATTTTGTGAAGAAGGAAAAGGTCCCATGAAGTCAATGCCCCAAATATCGAATACCTCGCTAACGATAATGTTGGTTAAGGGCATTTTGTTACGAGAAGATATGTTACCAGTCATCTGACATGCGTCGCAATCGTGAATGTACCTTGCAGCATCCCTAAAAATGGTTGGCCAATAAAATCCAGATTCAAATATTTTTCTAGCGGTAATGTCGGCTTCGTAATGCCCTCCGGTTGGTCCAGTATGACAGTGTTCAAGAATTTCTTGCATTTCCTTACCAAATACAAATCTTCGTATGATTCCGTCAGGACATGATTTGTGTAATGTTTAACATCTGATAGGAATTTCTTTCTTAAATGATATGTCAACCTGTGCGGTATGATGTTTGATACTAAGAAATTTACATAGTCAGCATACCAAGGGTCTTCTGCTATTTCTCTTACATGGACTGCCATAAGGTATTCATCAGGGAAAGAGTCCCGAATTGCTTCCTCGTTTAATATCTTAAGATCTGGGTTCTCTAATCTGGATAGGTGATCTACAGCCAAGTTTTCTGTTCCTTTTTTTGTCTTTAATCTTAATGGTAAATTCTTGTAACAACAAAACCCACCTTATAAGCCTTGGCTTTGAGTCTTGTTTACTAAACAAATATTTTAAAGCAGAATGATCAGTATAGACGACAATTTTAGATATGATTAAGTATGATCAAAATTTATCAAAGGCATAGACGACTGCCAGAAGTTCTTTTTCAGTAGTAGTGTAGTGTTCTTGAGCATCATTCATAGTCTTACTTGCGTAATAGATTGGGCAGAATTTTTTATCGATACGTTGACCCAAAACTGCCCCTACAGCATAATCGCTTGCATCACACATTAATTCGAAATCAAGGTTCCAGTGTGGAGCAATGATTACAGGAGC
>BQNB010037687.1:45331-49272 GCA_026074375.1 Tanacetum coccineum | reverse complement strand
AGAAGGGTAGGCAAAGGTTTTTCTGGTAGAGTAACACCTTTGTTTCCAACAATGGTGGTACAAAGCCAATCTAAAATGGGTGAAGGTTCAGCAATACCCACTGATTCCTAACACACACCCACTATTTTACAACCATCCACTCAACGTCAAAAGACTCAAAAACCTAGGAAGCCTAAGAGAAAGGACACTCATGTACCTCAGCCTAGTGATCTTACAGACATTGTTGCAGATGAGGCTGTCTATAAGGAGTTGGATGACAGATTAGTGAGGGCTGCCACTACTGCTTCTAGCTTAGAAGCAAAGCAGTGGTAACATCATTAAGACCCGATCCAAGGCAACACCTAATGAACCAAGTTCCTCAGGAACTACTTCAGGTGGTGGTCCCAGGTGCCAAGAAACCATGGGGGATACTATTTCTCAGACCAGGTCTAAGAATGTATCTAAACTTTCCAGTGATCCACTGCTCGCAAGAGGTAACACACTTCGAAGTGATGAGGATAGACTGAAACTTGAGGAATTGACGGAAATTTGTACCAATTTACAAAGGAGAGTTCTTGCTTTAGAGGAGACCAAGACTACTCAAGCTGCTGAGATTATTAGTCTAAAAAAGTAGGTCAGGAAGCTAGAAAAGGGAAAGAAGTCAAGAACTCATAAGCTTAAAAGATTATACAAAGTTGGTATAACTGCCAGGGTTGACTCCTCTGATAATGAAGAAAGTTTGGGTGAGGATGCATCCAAACAGGGGAGGAAAATTAATGATATTGATGCTGACATAGATGTTACCCTGGTGAATGATGTTGTGAATGATGAAGAGATGTTTGATGTAGATGTTCTAAATGATGAAGAAATAAATGTTGCAGAATAAGATGTTAATGTTGATGAAGTTACTTTGGCTCAAACACTTATAGAGATAAAAAGTACAAAACCAAAGCTGAAAGGAATTGTTATTCAGGAGCCTAGTACAACAACAACAATTTCTTCAAAACAATATCAGGACAAGGGTAAAGGGATAATGGTAGAACCTGAGAAGCCATTAAAGAAGAAAGATCAAATCAGTTTTGATGAAGAAGTTGCTCTAAGATTACAAGCTGAATTTGATAAGGAAGAAAGGCTTGCAAGAGAAAGTGCCGAAAAAGAACAAGAAGCCAATATTGTCTTGACTGAAGAATGGGATGATATTTAAGCTAAGATTGATGCTGATTATTGATAAGTGCTTAATTACACATATCTTTTACCTCTAAAAACGAGCTTAAATGACCAAAAACAGACAAAAACTGCCAAATATATGTTTGTTTTGCATTTGTATTGTGCAGGAAGTGGATCAGCTTTGTGATATTTGATCTTGAGCCTTTGTCATTGTCTCGACTTTGTCTTTTGTTCCAAGATCTTTAAATCTGTAGCCTTGTTTGTCTTTAACGACTTTAGCCAACCACTTGCGATCATTGTGTCTTGACCAACATGTCATAAACAATGCATCATCTTGAATGCTAGCCTAACAATCTCCCCTTGATAGACATGATATCTTGGAGGAAGATCTTATATATAGAGTTTTGTGCGGAAGTCTTTGTCTTTAATTCTTGAGCTTTCAAGATTCTTGAATCTGGATGCTTATTAGAATGTCTTTATAGAGTGAGCATGACATGTGGTAGAATTCGACCTCCAGAAGCATGGAATGAGGCATCAACCATTTCCATCTTTATTATCCTAAAAAAAGGACAGTTAGCAATAAAGCGGGTGGACGAATATGGCTTTGTGATTCGTTCGGATTTGGTTAGATTAACCTCCAGTTCCGTAGGACCGTTTTACAGTATAAATATTGTACCTGTGATCAGGTAGATTCAAAGAATCTCCTTGACAGGGTTTCGAGCTTAAAGCGTAGGATCTTCTAACACAGATGTATTAGATTTGCCATGCTTGCTAGTTCTCATTACCCCTGGAACGTCATCAAAGCAGACAACACGGTAAAGAGTGAATCAAATAGTTACGATCTTTTTCTGAATAGTTGTGTCAATTCATTTACTGGACCTTTATCGATATCTAGTTGACACATAGCATAGATTCATATAAATCTCGCAAGTCCACCGTACCACAGTGGTTGTTTTGATGATGACACGGGAAGGATTTCCATTCGTCAGTTGTGAATACTAAGAGTAAACACTCTACAATGATCTGCAGAATCACAAGGATAATGCGTATGACTCTTTGTTAACAGCATTGTGAAACTTAATGATGTTCAATAAGGTGTTTTGTCATGGAATGTGTCCTATTAGATTTTATTTGATGATCTCTTGGCTTCTAGACTCGATTAGTGCATTTTGGTTTTAGTAATCGAAGGCTGGAGCAAACTGCCACCTATTCAATATCAACTAACTCGAAGTAAGAAACTCAATAGTATTGATGTTATCTCCGTACAAATGAGACAAGTTTCTTTTAGAGAAACTTGAATTGGCTGAGGAGGGTTTGCATTGCAGGCACTGGGTCCATGATGTCTCTTCAATGTCACATCACCATTGTGATTCTGACATCATATGTATTGACTAGTTTCTTTACTGCCTTAAGTTTGTGTGGAGGGCTACTTTCTCTAGAACCCTTTAATCCAAACATTTCTTTTTAATTCTTCAACCCCTTCCAATGCTTACCAAGACGTCAAACTAACACCTTGTTTGATTGTTCTAGTGTTAGCTCAATCTAGTCGGCATTCTTCCCGTTATACACATTCCATCTCCAATCATTCCTAGGAACTGCTATTTCTAACTATGGAGTGTCCTTGGGTAGATCCCCCGGTTCTGGTTGGATCATAGGACTGATTCCTAACCTAACCACCTTGACTTCAAATCATCGTGAAATTAAGGAGTTGTTTGGGTATAAGATCGAACCATAAAAACCATTTCCAAATAGCACTTTGAGTTCCTTTTAGAATCTCCATTTAATTACAATTCTCCCTTATTTTTAAAGTCTAAGTCACTTAAGTTTTTTGAAAATAATTGATAAAATTTGTCTTCGAAAAGGCCATGGGGAAAAATGTTGAAGGCTTAGCATGAATTATTATAGAACTGTTTTCATCTTGCTCCCCCTCAATTTTACATATGTTTGTCACCAATAAAAATGATACCAATAGTAAAATCGAAAGAAAATTGAGGTTGAACACTTAGTCATCTTATAACTATCATTCTATGGAATTGTCATTATTATCTTGTTGTTATTAAGAGACTGTTTGGAAATTATTTGAATACAACAAGAATGGTCGTGATATGAGTATCTAAACTCAAAAACTTTGTTATTTTCGAAAAACCTCCCCTATGAAAGATGGAGTGTGAAACACACAATTTTTGAAATATTACTGAATCGTCATGTGAGAAAATCTTGAAAATGTGTTCAAGATTTTGAAAAACATCAGATAGGAATAAGACTTCTCTTCCAACTCTAAGGGTAAGCGCACTTATGCGTACACTATCCTTTTTCTTGAGCTTAAAACTTTGAATGTCTGGTAAGAACAACTCAAGACCAAGAAAAGTTGAATTTCTCGTTGTTAGGATAAGTTATCTTTATAGATAAACTTTCCTTTATTTGAAGCCGGGCACTACTAAATTTGCACATAAGCCCCATCAGAAAAATTAAGAAATGACATGTTTTTGAAGCATTTGAAACTCCTGTGCGAACTTCATTTACACGCCAGTTCCGATATAATCAAACATTTCTAGTACGTAAATGGTTATCGATTACCAAGAGAACATGTCGAGAGAAGAATAATTTTTTGAAACTTTTTCTGATTTTTTTGATTTTGTAATTTCTTTTTGAAATTTTATATTGTTGTTATTTTTCTTTTTCCAAAAATTGTACATGTTGATTTTGATGATGCATCAAGCAAGATTCATTTTGTCATACCTCCATTTTTGCGAGTCAAACATCTCCATACCAATTCGTCTGACGAGATACTGAAA
>BQNB010037687.1:32831-37831 GCA_026074375.1 Tanacetum coccineum | reverse complement strand
AGAAACATTCAAGCTTGATCACTCATGTGTGGCCGTATAAAAGTTAAACAAGCACAGGGCAATCTTGCAAAGAAGATTGAGGAATAGAACAGTTCAGAGAACCTCTTGAAATGCACCACATGGACTTATTTGGACCTGTTTCAGTATGTGTATAAACAAGAATAAGTACTGCATGGTGTTCACTGATGAACTGCAGGCAAATTCAGTTTTGGTGTTATTTTCTGGCCTACAAGATGAAACATATGATACGCTTCATGATTTGATTGATGAGTTTGTGATAAACAGGCTATACATAAAGTGAAAACCAACAGTAGTATCATGCACATAGTTTCAAGAATCAACTTATGAATGAGTTTTGTGGCAAGAAAGGAATCAATAGAGCCAAATAGCATTGCCAGGACTCACAGCAAAATGGGTGTTGCAGAAAGAAAAATAGGACTCTTATGGAAGCTGCTAGAACTATGTTAGGCAGACTATAAACATATCCCTTCTACCTATTCCAATTGGGCTGAAGCAGTCAATCCTGCTTGTTATGGCTTATAGAGTGTTGGTGACAAAACCTCAACTGAAACTCCTTATGAAACGTAGAAGGGAAGCATCACCTAACAACAGTTTCAGTGAGACTATTGGATGATCTCGTGACTATACTTAATACTCTGTATCATTTGGGTGAAGTTTGAATGGCAAGTCAGAAGAAGATACTGTTGGGATGACTCCTACTAACATAAAGGGTTAAAGTCTATAACAGAATCACAATGAAAGGTTCAAGAGGGGGGGGGTCTTCATGTAAACTTTCTCGAGAATCAGGAGAAGCAAAAGGGAAAAGGTCCTGATTGGATGTTTGATCTTGTCCTTTTAACTCCATCCATGAATACATTTCCTGTCAGAAGAAAACTATCGATTCAAAAGAACAAGAATAACTTGTGATGATGCTGAAAGATTTAGATGACCTGCAATTCATTGTCATACCACTCCAGCTAATGCCGTCCAATGAAAGTACTGCTGCAAAAGAAGTTAAATTGTCCCCCTTAAAAGGAAAAAAAGTTCCCAAAAAAAGCTTTACATGGATGAGCTTGTAATTTGATGCATGCAAGAATATCTTGTCAAAAGCTCTTAATGAAGATCAAAGTATTGCTTTTGAAGAGGAAAAAGAGGAGAATATCTATTATTGCAAAGTGAAAAGAAACATTTTGACAAGTACTTCAAATCTGAGTACTGCTAATGACAACCTCCTCAAAGTACTGGGCAATACACCTACAGAATCTGATGATGATACTACTCCAACAGATGGTGTTTTCTCTACAAACTCTTTTGATGCTGAGGAAGGCGGAGTAGCTGACTACAACAACTTGGATCCTACCATTGATGTTCCCTCTACTCCCACACTAAGAATTCATAAGATTCATCCTCAAAGTCAAATTATTGGCAAAAGTACTGCTGGGGTTCAAACGAGAAGAAAGCTTCAAGACAGTACTTCAAATCAACATCAAGCATTGCTAGTCCTACTTATACAAGCAAATAGAACAAACCACAAAGATCACAAACATGCTTGTTGCTTGTTTTCTTATCTCAAGAGGAAACCCAAGAAAGATCTCTCAAGCCTTAGCAGATTTAAAGTAGGGTTTTGAAGTCAATGCAAAAGAAGAGCTGCTTCAATTCAAGCTACAAGCTGTATGGGTATTATGTGATTTACCAGATGGCAAGCGAGTGATTGGTACTAAATGGGTTTTTAGAAACAAGAGAGATGAACGGGGTACTATTATCAAGAATAAAGCACGACTGGTTGCACAAGGATACAGACAAGAGGAGGGTGTGGATTATGATGAAGTGTTTGCACCAGTTGCCAGAATTGAAGCAATCAGACTCTTTTTGGCATTTGCATCTTTCATGGGCTTTACTGTCTATCAGATGGATGTCAAAAGTGCATTCTTATATGGCAACATCACAGAAGAAGTGTATGTTAAACAACCTCCAGGTTTTGAAGATCCTTCGCATCCAAACAAGGTCTACAGAGTTGTCAAGGCACTTTATGGCCTGCATCAAGCCCCAAGAGCATGGTATGAAAGACTTTCCACTTTTCTTTTGAAGCATGGATATAGGAGAGGGGCTATTGACAAAACTCTGTTCATTAAGAAGGATAGAAGAGATATCATGTTGGTACAGGTTTATGTTGATGATATCATTTTTGGATCAACCAAGTCTTCTATGGTGAAGGATTTTGAAGATCTTATGCAAAAGGAATTCAAGATGAGTTCCATGGGTGAACTCACTTTCTTTTTGGGGCTTCAAGTCAAGCAAACTTCTGCTGGTATTTTTCTAAGTCAAGACAAATATGTGAAAGACATTCTCAACAAATTTGACTTTAGAACCATTAAGCCAGCATCCACCCCCATTGAAGCTCATAAATCTCTAGGAAAAGATGAAGAAGGTGAAGATGTTGATGTACATCTTTATAGGTCTATGATTGGGTGTCTCATGTACTTAACTGCTTCAAGACCAGACATAATGTTTGCTGTTTGTCTGTGTGCAAGATTTCAAGTCACTCCAAAGGTTTCTCACCTGCATGCTGTCAAAAGGATCTTTAGGTACCTCAAACATCAACCAAAATTGGGTCTATGGTATCCTAAGGACTCTCCTTTTCATTTAGAAGCTTTTTCAGACAGTGACTATGCTGGGGACAATCATGATAGACGATCAACTTCAGGAGGATGTCAATATCTTGGAAGAAGACTGGTCTCTTGGCAATGCAAGAAACAAACAATTGTGGCTATCTCCTCTACAGAAGCAGAATATGTAGCAGCTGCAAGTTGTTGTGCTCAGGTACTTTGGATGCAAAATCAACTACTTGATTATGGATTTAACTTCATGAACACTGAAATCCATATAGACAATGAGAGCACCATTTGCATTGTGAAGAATCCTGTTTTTCACTCAAAGACCAAGCATATTCAGATTCGACATCACTTCATTCGAGATTGTTATGAGCAAAGGCTCATTAATGTGGTCAAGGTTCATACTGATGACAATGTAGCAGATTTACTCACCAAAGGCTTTGACTTGGCAAGATTTAACTTTTTGGTGGTAACAATTGGGATGATGAACCCATAGCTATCTTTGAGGGGAGGATCACATATAAAGTACTGGTGATCAAGTAAAGTACTGGTTTGGTTAGATTGGATTTTTGGAAGCACTCTAGCTACATTTGAGGGGAGGATATGAATGATTTTTCAGAGGTTTGATGATTTGAAGAGATAGTTTGCAAGGTTGAAGGGTTGTCGTTGCACAACAAATTTGAGTTGAACAGCTTTTTTGATTGAAAGTACTGCTCGTCTTAGAAAGTACTGCTTAGACAACTAAGTACTGTTCTAACGTTCGGTCAACGGTCAAACGTACGTTTTTGAGATAAAAATGTATTTACAACGGTAACTTTCTTTGTTAACCGACGCAACCTATAAATGCTCAACTGAATTGCATTTTTCTCTCATTTCATTTCTTTTTATTCACAAATTTTTTAAATACAACCTCCGACGCACATCAATTTCATCTCCAATGGCCAATATTCGCACCTGTAACAAGCATAATATGATTGCTTGTGTGGAGAAGACTGCGCATAATGCTGATTTTTATCAAATCATTGATTATCTCACTGGATGCTCAATTAACTATTCTTTGTTAGTTAATCCTGATCTCATTGGTCCGTGGCTTCAACAATTTTGGGCTACAGCTTCTCTAAGAGTGATTAATGAAGTGCCTCATATTCGCGCCACGGTAGCTGGAAAGAAGGTTTTGATTTCAGAGGAAACCATTCGGGCTGATCTACTATTCGATGATGCTGATGGTGTTGATTGTTTTCCAAAGCAAGTTATTTGGGACTCGCTCAGAGACATAGGCTATGAGGGTAATTTGGCACAGCTTACTTTTTCTAAACCTCTATTTAGCCCTCAGTGGAAGTATTTAGTTCATGTTTTACTTCACTGTCTTAGTCCTAAGAGTACATCATGGGAACAATTTGGAACTAACATAGCATCCGCTCTAGTAGGATTAGCAACCAACCAAAAGTTCAATTTCTCTTTGATGATTATGAATGGAATGCTAGGACACATTGCCAATGGTAAACCTTTTCTTATGTATCCTAGATTTATTCAACTATTTTTGAACAAGCAATTAGAGGGAGTAACCAGACCTCAGAATTTTCTACCATCAGTTACTCTTCCCTCTAAGGTCTTTACTTTTATGAGAAAGCATAGTCCTAAGTTCTCATGTAGGATTACACCTTTGACTCCACCTATGTTAGAGGTCATAACAGCATTAGCAGCAGAGGAAGCACATAGTACTAGTCCTCATTCTAGGGCTGCAAGTTCTCCAATGGATGCTCAAGGTACCCCTGCTCAAAGTGCTGCTCACACTAGTATTTCACAAGGTACTGCTGATTTACAAGGTACTGCTGAAGTACAAGGTACTGCTAACTTCCAAGGTACTGCTGAAACTCATGGTGCTGCTGATATTCCAAAATCTCCCAATGATTATACTCCCACAGATGAGTCTCAAACATCTGGAGGAGATGAGGGACTTTTAGATCTCTATGCTTTAAACAGGGAGGTTAGGAGGCTCAAGAAGCAAACTCTTTCTCAAGCCAAACATATTCACAAGCTAAAGGCCAAACTCAAGAAACTGTCAAAATTGGTACAGCCAGTGGTCAAACATCACGCTTTTTGGGTACAAAGTCAGGATCTTAAGAAAAGAAGAAAGAAGCAAAGAAAGAAGCAAAGGAAGAAGGTGTCTTCAGTCAAACTAGGGAGAAATAAAGATGAAAGTAATTTGTCTGAAGAGAATAATGATCAAGATGACCATACAGCCTTCGTTTATGAAGATTTTGATGTCACAACCTTCGTTACTACTGACTTAGAAAGAAAGAATGATGAAACTGAAGAAAGAAAGAGTGATGAAACAGAAGAGGTGCTTATTGAAGAAGAAAAAGATGCTTCTGATGTAAAAAGTGG
>BQNB010037687.1:4218-28395 GCA_026074375.1 Tanacetum coccineum | reverse complement strand
CCAATATGTGATCCTATGTGCTTTTACCTACTTACATATATATCTTATAATAATAGCGTTTAATATATATATATATATATATATATATATATAAGTACTGATTATATATATCATATTGCCATAATTACTTTATTCACCATTTTGCCATATCATATTTTTGCATCATGCTTATCTTCTTGACTTTGCTTGCACGTTGCATGGTTTTATATAAAGAGATTTATATAAACTTGTGCTTGTGCAGGTCATGACTGTTCCTATTATTTCTATTTCGTCTGATTCGTCTAAGGAGAGCGTGGGCTCTCATGCCCCACGAGTGATTCTCTTTGGTGCTATTCCTGCTATTATCCCTGTTATCTCTGAGGTTCCTATTGTTCCAGTTGACCCTATAGTTACACCGGAGGTGGGAGCTGTTCCAGTCGTCTCACCTACCGGGGTACTTGATATAGTGGATTATTCATCTTCTTCTGATTCTGATCCATCAGAGGATTCTTTACCTCATGTACCAGATTTGCCATTGGTTTCACCCTTCTTATGTTCTAATGACTTAGAGGCCGACTGTGAGTCCAAGCCTGCTGAGCAGAGACCCGAGAGGCATGAGTCTCTTACACCATCATCTGAGTTTCCCCTTGCCCCTATTGTTGCCCCACCCGGGATTCATCGACGTTTAACGACTCTTATCCGACCCGCTGAGGCTATCCCTTTCGGTCGACCTTACCACACCCATTCTAACGGGCCGCGTAAGTTGTTGACTGCGAGGAAGAGAGTTAGACCCATTCATGCTTATAGACTTGCATGGAGACGTGTATCTCATCATTCATCGGATCGTCATTCTTCACCAGACTCATCTTCTTCTAGTTCACATTCAGATCATTCTTTATCTGGACATACACCACCAGACACCACCGATGCTGATTCATCTACACCATAGAGATTTGTTCATCTATCACTTACTAGGACTTCGAGACATAGTAAGGCATTTAGACGCTGAAGGTCTACACCATTGTCTACCCCTTACCCACCGACTACATCAGAGTCATCCTTAGGTTCATTTTCTGAGAGGTAATTAGATTCATCTTCACCTTCTTCTAGGTCATCTCGCAAGAGATATAGGTCCCTTACTGCTTCGGTACCATTACCTACTCATGTTTCGAGGTCGATAGCCCCTACTCTTGCTTATCTTTTACCACCTCAAAAGAGGTTTAGAGATTCCTACTCACCAGAGGATAGCGGAGAGGAGCATATGGCGGTGGATACTGCTGATGCAGAGGCTGTTGCAGATGTAGGTATTAGTGATGGAGTTGTAGCTTACACTGAGGATGGTGTAGGTATAAGAGTTGAGATTACTGCTAGTGATGTTAGGGAGGATGATGAGGAGTTTGACCATCAAACAACGACTACAGCTCTTTAAATAGAAAATGGGTCATTGTTTGAGGGGGAGAAAATGTCAAATTTCTTCTTCAAAAAGTCATCAAGGATTAAATTTAAAAGGTTTTAAACAATAACGGGTTAACAATTAAAGGGGAGTTAATTAAGTTTAGCTTATTTGTGTCTTAAATGTTATGTGTTTATGCCTTTAGGGAATTAATAGCAATAATAAGTAGCTAAGCATCATAGTGTAAACTCTAGGGACTTATTGTGCCATTTGTGAAACTATTGTATGCCTTAGGAAACTTATTAAGGAAATTAGAAAGCATAAGACTTTAGGGGGTATTTGTGCCAAAACATGAATGTTTTAACACAAACACCCCTTTCCCTCTCTCTCTCGTAGACTTAGGAGGTTGGAGTCGTACGTTGAGAGGCATTTCGGTTTTCGCCCTTAGACTAGTAGTTACCATGATCATGTAGGAACATTAGACAGATGGTTAGGGTCTATATGTATGCAGTATAAATATATCGTAAATATGTACCTTATCTTAGATTGGTGTAACCGAAATATGCTTTAATTCATGAAAAGAAAAAAGCTTGTTTTGATTCTCTCGCGTATTCATCTTTATTGCTATTTACTTGTTCTGGCAAAACATGTTCTATTGTATTTTTCTATATAAACCCTATTTACCATTTATAATGGCTATATCTCGTATCGAATCTCATCGTACGTTATGTCTTGTGACATAGAACAATGACTATCACTCGCTCTAGTATGACCCCTAAAGCAATCGAAGAACTCGTTAACCGACGTGTGGAAGAAGCGTTGGCTGCTCATGAGGCGACCCGTGCCGCCAATTCTCTCAAGTCTGAGAATCAAAGCCAGAACGGCAGTGACGGCGATAATGGAAATGGCGGTAATGGAAATGGTGAGAATGGAAATGATGGAAATGGAAATCCAAACGAGAATGGTAGGGATGCTAGGCCTATTGCTAGAGAATGCACATATCAGGACTTCATGAAGTGTCAACCACACAACTTTAAGGGAATGGAAGGAGTTGTCGGGTTGATAAGGTGGTTTGAGAAGATGGAAACAGTGTTTCATATCAATAAATGTCCTGAGAAATACCAAGTCAAGTATGCTACTTGCACACTATTAAACAGTGCATTAACTTGGTGGAACTCACATAAGAGGACTATTGGGACTGAGACTGCATTCTCCATGTCATGGAGAGAGCTCATGAAGCTAATGACTGAAGTGTACTGCCCAAGAAATGAGATTCAAAAGATGGAATCTGACTGTGAAGAACAATGACTTGGCTGCTTATACTTAAAGATTTCAAGAGTTGACTATGATGTGCACCAAGATGGTTCCAGAGGAGGAGGATCGGGTTGAGAAATTCATTGGATGACTCCCCGATAACATTCAAGGGTATGTAATTGCTGCTGAACCTACAAGACTGCAAGATGCTGTTCGCATTGCTAACAACTTAATGGACCAAAAGTTGAAAGGATATGCTGTGAAAAATATTAAGAACAAAAGAAGATTTGAGGTCAATCAGAGAGACAACCGTGGACAGCACCCACCATTCAAAAGACAGAATGTTGGAGCTCCGAATGTGGCGAAAGCCTACACGGCTGACAACAATGAGAGAAAACCATATAATGGACCGCTGCCTCTCTGTAACAAGTGTAAGCTTCACCATGAAGGCCCATGCATTGTTTGATGTGGGAAGTGTAACAAGGTTGGGCATTTGACCCGGGATTGTAAGGTAACAAATTCCACTACTTCTACCCAGAGAGGTCAAATAATAAATCAGAGAGTTTTTACTTGTTTCGAGTGTGGAAGGCAAGGACACTACAGGAGTGATTGCCTAAAGCTGAAAGATCAAAACCGTGGAAACAAGACTGGAAACAAGAATGGAGTTGGTGAAGCAAGAGGAAAAGCATATGTGCTAGGTGGAGGAGAAGCTAACCCCGATTCCAATGTCGTCAAGGGTACGTTTCTTCTCAATAACCATTATGCTTCTATGATATTTAATTTGGGTGCCGATAGAAGTTTCGTGTCGACTACTTTTAGTACTTTACTTGATGTAACCCCTAATACTTTAGACGTTAGCTATACTGTTGAATTAGCCGACGGGAGAATTTCTGAGACTAATACCATACTTAGAGGCTGTACGTTAGGATTATTAGGCCACCCATTCAATATTGACCTAATGCCAGTAGAACTTGGTAGTTTTGACGTCATCATTGGCATGGATTGGTTAGCGAACCATCATGCGGTGATCGTTTGTGATGAGAAGATTGTGCGAATTCCCTTTGGAGACGAAGTTTTGATAGTTCAAGGTGATAGAGACGGCAAAGGAGAGAAGTCGAAGTTGAGCATTATATCGTGCACTAAAACTCAGAAATATATTAAGAGAGGTTGCCTAATTTTTCTGGCACAAGTGACGAAGAAGGAAATCGAGAACGAGTCAGAGGAGAAGCGACTTGAGGACGTGCCGACTGTACGGGACTTTCCGGAGGTTTTTCCAGAAGACTTGCCTGGATTACCGCCTACGCGACAAGTTGAATTCCAAATCGACTTGGTCCCTGGTGCTGCACCTGTGGCACGCGCCCCGTATAGATTAGCACCGTCAGAACTGCAAGAATTGTCTACTCAGCTACAAGAACTTTCTGACAAGGGATTTATAAGACCGAGTTCCTCACCCTGGGGAGCCCCGGTCTTGTTTGTCAAAAAGAAAGATGGATCTTTTCGGATGTGTATCGATTACCGTGAGCTGAACAAGCTGACTGTGAAGAATCGATATCCACTTCCGAGAATCGACGACCTGTTTGATCAGTTGCAAGGATCAAGAGTCTACTCTAAGATCGACCTGAGATCTGGTTATCACCAACTCAGAGTTCGAGAGGAAGACATTCCAAAGACAGCGTTTAGGACACGCTACGGTCACTATGAGTTTCAAGTGATGCCGTTTGGACTGACCAACGCACCGGCGGTATTCATGGATCTGATGAATCGGGTGTGCAAACCGTACTTAGATAAATTCGTGATCGTTTTTATTGATGACATCTTGATCTACTCCAAGAGCGAAGAAGAGCACGCAGAACACCTTAAGTTAATCCTGGAGTTGCTTAAGAAGGAGGAATTGTACGCCAAGTTTTCGAAGTGTGAATTTTGGCTGTCGAAGGTATAATTTCTTGGTCACGTGATTGATAGTGAAGGCATTCACGTGGACCCAGCTAAGATTGAGTCAAATCAGGATTGTGCTCTCGCCAAGACTCCAACAGAGATTCATCAATTTCTAGGTCTTGCTGGTTATTACCGATGATTTATCGAAGGTTTCTTAAAAAATTTCAAGCCTATGACGAAGCTGACTCAAAAGAACCAAAAGCTGCATTTCAACCGTTGAAGCAGAAATTGTGTAGTGCACCAATTTTGGCTTTACCCGTAAGGTAGTTGAAAACTTCGTGGCTAATGTTGGGGGAAATTGGGCTTTTATCGTAAAGGGATTGGAGCAGTTTGATGCAAGGGAGAAGGTCCATAGCTAGCGTCCATGCAACTTAAGATTCATGAGAAGAATTACACTACACAAGACTTAAAGCTTGGAGCTGTAGTGTTTTCTCTCAAAATGTGGAGACATTATTTGTACGGCACAAAGTGCGTTGTGTTCACTGATCATAAAAGCTTGCAACATATTCTAGATCAGAAAGAGTTAAACATGAGACAACGTAGATGGTTAGAGCTGTTAAGCGACTACGACTGTGAGATTCGTTATCATCTGGGAAAAGCGAACGTGGTGGCAGATGCCTTGAGCTGATAGGAACAGAATAAGCCACTACGAGTTCGAGCTTTAGTTTTGACAATTGGTCTAAACCTCCCTGTGCAGATCTTAGAAGCTCAGGTTGAGGCGAGAAAGGAGGAGAATTATGGAACAGAAGATCTGTGTGGTATGATTAAGAAGCTAGAGCCACGTGCTGATGGAACGTTATGCTTGAATGGGAGAAGTTGGATACCTGGTTTTGGTGACTTAAGAGAGTTGATTATGAATGAATCGCATAAGTCAAAGGATTCGATACATCCTGGACCGGACAAGCTGTACCAAGATTTAAAGAAGTTGTATTGGTGGCCGAATATGAAGGTCAGATTGCCACCTACGCTAGTAAATGTTTGACCTGTGCCAAAGTCAAGGCCGAATACCAAAAACCATCTGGTTTGTTGGTTCAACCTGTGATCCCAGTATGGAAGTGGGAGAACATTACTATGGATTTCGTTACTAAGTTGCCAAAGACATCGTCTGGTCAAGATACAATTTGGGTAATTGTAGACCGACTCACAAAGTCTGCTCATTTCTTACCAATGAAGGAAACTGACTTAATGGAGAAGTTGACGAGACAATACTTGAAGGAAGTAGTCTCGAGGCATGGAGTGCCAGTTTCGATTATTTCAGATCGAGACAGTAGGTTTACATCTCAATTATGGAAATCACTAAACGAAGCCCTAGGTACTCAATTTGGGTATTAGTTACGGCTTTTACTTCTACAGACTGATGGTCAGAGTGAGAGAACCATCCAAACCTTGGAAGACATGCTACGTACTTGTGTAATTGAGTTTGGGAAAGGTTGGGATAGACACCTACCTTTGATGGAGTTTTCCTATAACAACAATTATCACACGAGTATCAAAGCTGCATCGTTTGAAGCTCTCTACGACCGAAAATGTAGATCGCCTATTTGCTGGGCTGAGGTTGGAGGACGCTAGCTCATGGGTCCAGAAATTGTTCACGAAACAACTAAGAAGATCATTCAGATTAAGAAGCATATTCAAGCTGCACGAGATAGACAGAAGAGCTACGCCGATAGGAGACGTAAGCCATTGGAGTTTGAGGTTGGAGATAAGGTCATGTTGAAAGTGTCACCATGGAAAGGGGTGATACGTTTTGGCAAACGGGGGAAGCTGAACCCTCGCTATATTGGACCTTTCAAGATTCTTGATAGGGTAGGAACGCTTGCTTATCGACTTGAACTCCCAGAGCAATTGAGCCGAGTTCATAGCACTTTTCATGTTTCAAATTTGAAGAAGTGTTTCGTAGACGAACCACTAGCTATTCCGTTGGATGAGATCCAGATTGATGACAAGCTCCATTTCATTGAAGAACCAGTTGAAATTATGGATCGAGAAGTTAAACGGCTAAAGCAAAGCCGCATTCCAATTGTGAAGGTCCATTGGAATTCGAGACGAGGGCCCGAGTTTACTTGGGAGCGTGAGGACCAAATGAAGAAAAAGTACCCTCATCTTTTCGTTAGCCCTCCGTCCACGTCTTAAGCTTTGAGGACAAAGCTTCTTTAACAGGGGAAGAATGTCACACCCCGAAAATTTCAGGTCAACATTTTAAACTTTTCCGACAATTATTTTTGACTTTTATACATTACGTTTGAATCCGGCAGTTTACCGGAAAGTTAACCCGCGTAAAACTGAAAAACGTCATCGGATGCGTTCCGACTTTGGATTTTGATTAATTTAGATATTATATGAGTTATTTTATCTTTTCTAAGTGTTTCGTAGTTTACGATGACTCCCGGTATTTATTTTTACGCTTTAACGTTTAAATTGCGTTTTTCGTGTTTTTGATCAAACGGAACCTCGGAAACCCGCAATCTTTACAAGAGCCCAATAGTTAGTATCGACCAGCTAAATGTTAGTACCGACAAGCTCGATGAAGGTACTGTTGAGCCAAAAAAAATAGAAATGTTAGATGAAAATGCTACTTCCAATACAGCTACTCTAACAGTTTTTATAAAGGATGATGAAACCATTGCGAGATTCTGGTATCCATAGCCAAAATAAGGCTAACACAAAGAGTTGAGATGTAAAGGGGGGGGGGGGGGGGTGGGGGGGGGGGGGGGAGGCTGAAGACTCTGATAAGACCAAGGCCTACATTAACAAGATCAGTGTTAACATTGAAGCCTCTTCCTAAGATTGATCCTAAAGATAAAGGCAAGAAAGTTCTTGAGGAAGAAGCTGAGTTAGAGGCTGAATCAGAAGGGGTTAATGAAGCTGAAAGAAAGTTTGCTCAGCTTGCTAATGATAGAAGAAAAGCCAGAAAGTTCAAGAGGAATGGAAACAGAAAGGAAAAGAAAAAGTTGGCTGAAGCGGAAGCTACAAAGGTTGCACTTATAAGGGATTATGATGATATCCATGCTAGAATTGAAGCTGATAGCATTCTAGCTGCAAGGCTTCAAGAAGAAGAAAGAGAAAAGTTCACTATTGAAGAGAGAGCCAAGTTACTTCATGATACTATTGCTGCACAAAGGAGATTTCTTGCACAACAAAGAGCTGCTGAAATCAGAAGTAGACCACCTACAAGAACTCAGCTAAGAAACCAAATAATGACATAGTTGAAGCATGTTGGAGGAAAGAAGCATTCTGATTTGAAGACCAAGAAAATATGAACAGAAATCACAAGTCTTGTATGAAAAGTTAAAAAGGTCTGTTGAAAACTTTATTGCTATTGGTTCTGCTAACGATGAAAGGATAATAAAAGATGTGAACAAGAAAGCTACTGGTACAAAGAAGGATGACAGTATTAAAGAGGAAAGAAAAGAAAAGAAAGTACCAGAAAGAGAAAACTTGGCACTAGGAATAAGATGAAGTCAAGGAAAAGAAGATTCAGATAAGATACTTCTCAGGATGATAATACTGATAGTGAGAAAGAGAATGATGAGCTGATATTATGTTTAACAATAGCTCCAGATGAGGACATGGAGGTGGATTAGGAAATACTTTACAAGAAGTATCCTATCATAAAATGGAAATCTGAGCATCTTGGAATTAAACCACAGTATGATGAAGCTAAACATTTAGAGGAGATTAATCTAAATGTGGTGATTAGAAGCAGTAGACAAAGGAGATACTTTAGTACTCTGATGAAGGTGCTTTCCATATTTGATTGAGATGATTTGAATGTTGTATATCAACTTGTGATGGACAGATACAAAGATGAGATACCTAAAGGTTTTGACAGAGTACTTTGGGGAGACTTAATGATAATGTTCATACAGTTTGAAATGGGAAGATGAGTTTTGGAACTCACAGCAGGATGCTGTTTTTACACTCCTTTATATATTTTATATCTTAATAAATATTATATATATATTTAGTGTAATCTCAACCGATCAATTTTTAGTGCAATAATATATAATTAGACTTGGTGAATTTGTTTCTCTTGTCTACCTTACTTGTTTTGGACTTCGGAATACGTACTTAGTCCACCATTACTTAATTCTTGTGGTCCACTTCTAAATACTTTTTGATTTGTTGAATCACTACTTGGATTTCAGAAATAACACTTTGGAATATCATAACGCTTCTTTTTCTACTGAAATATTACTTAAATTATTTCAACACTGCTTTTACTTAAACCTATGAATTCACCAACATTATTGTTGACGTTTTAGCATGTATTTTCAGGTTACTATTTTGCTAGTGGAGCATTGGGAGCATTCGAGTCGCGCGGATATATTTTTGAACGCTTAATAACTTGAGTACCACTAAATAAACATTTTTACAATGTTTTCTAATACATTACAAGTGAGACCTGTGTAACTCTGACATTTTTACTAAATTGAATGTGACATTTTATAAAACGTCTCTTTTGAGGTCGTTTTCTGTAACTTGTACTTTGTGCCTTAAAGTCGCACCCCAATGTTACTATTCCGCTGCCGTCCGATTTTGGGGGTGTGACAGATTGGTATCAGAGCACTGGTTGTAGAGAACTAGGTCGTTTTCAAAACCTAAACTATAACCGTTTTTCGAAAACTTTTAAGAATCTTTCACCATTGTCCGATATCCGCACGCGCATGCTCTCTGATCCTTTATAAGCTCCCTTTTGCATCTCTGCTACTATTATATGAATAATGAGTATTTAAAACTTGGCTATGATTTTGCTCTCTTACGACTATCTTATGACGTCTTACTATTTACCTTATATCGGTCCGTTATATAAATATTGGTCACACCGATTATCGCGTATCTCCTGATTTCTTATTTACTCCCTTGGGCATTAATACTAGTATTATATAAAGGATACTTATGCCTATGGACTATTTTCTTTTTGATCTCTTACGATTAAATTCGAACAATTATGCGACTTTGCCTTATTCTCTTTCGATGATATTGAAAATTTAGCGTAGTTTGTCAATTTCACCGATTATTTTACCATTCCAGTTTGAGTTGGAACACTTTTCCTATGCTTTTGATCGTATATGTTGTTTCGTAATCTATTGTTTTGATATCGTGTCAAGATATCGTGAGTGATACGATGATCTCCGAAACGTTTTCATGACTTTACTTTATTTTCTTTTGATGATATTGAAATTCGATGTAGTTTGTCAATTCCACTAGTTATGTTATCATTCGACTCCGAGTTTGAACACTCTTCATGTGCTTTTGAATCACATATATTGCTTCATAATCTATTGTTTTGAAGTCTTCCATTCGATGGGAGTACTACTTAATCTTGTCACATTAGATCGTGCCATCTTTTGGCACTTACCTTGGAATTAGATTGTCTAGCATCTCATTATTCTTCTCGTCACTTCTTATGAAATCACGCCGTCAAGGAGACACCCTTTTTACTTAATGTAGCTTTTGGTCCTGTTTTGTGTCGGCCGTACTTAAGTAGGATGATTTATAATCATCTTATTTAAATGAATTAGGACGCTTCTTCATTTGAATAAGGAAATTATAAACCGCCAAACCATAAGTTCATAATTCTTACTTACATGGATTGGGACGCCTATTTATGTAAGTGACGAATTGTGAATGAGTAGGCTTATGTGTATCCGACATAGTGTGTGTTCGTTTGTACGAATCATTCTTGGGCTATGAACTTCTTTCGACTCAGAATTTGTTATATGGATTTTTTTCGAATGTATATCGACCTCCGCGAACTTGATAAGCTAATCGTAATGAACCACATACCGCTTCCAAGAAGTTTCGACTTGTTAAATTCTTCGTTTCCAATGGATTTTCTTCAAGTCATGTATTTTATCCTTCCTTTTTAAGGATTCTCACGACATTCAATCCGTTCGCTCATGCTTGTTGCATATATTTGATGCTTTGACTTTTGTTCATTCAATTTTCATTGGAAACCTCGACGAGGACTTGAGTATTTCCTCATCTCTTCATAAGTAAACCGTAGACGAATAAGGTGAATTGAGCATCGGGACGACGCTCCCCTAAGGAGGGGAGGATGTAAAACCCTGTATTTAAGGTCACTACTTATTCCGTACTATCGATTATTCTCTAACTTTTAAATAATTCATTTTTATTATTTTAGTTGATTCTTATTAAAATCGTCAAATTCTAAACCCTCGCGAATCCTACAATTTAAATTTATCCGTTTTATCGATCGAGAAATCAACGAAAGTCATATTTAGCCATGAGAGCTTATTTTATTTTATTTTTATTAATTTTTATCTTTTATCTGCGTTTGGCTGAAACCGCGTCAAAATCATATTTTTTACAATTTTAACATTTTAAATAAATGTTTAAGCCCAAACCAAACACTCCCTTTTATTTATTTTTACTTCTCCTATTAAACTCTAAAACAAACACCTTCTTAATCGTTTTAAGCTCTAACAAAACCAAAAAAAAACCAAACACCACTTTAATTTTTATAAAAGATGAGAAGTCAATTGAATTATTAGGAAAGTCAAACAAAGCCCATAAGGCCCTCCTCATATATCTTTTGGTCGGCTAATAAATCCCAAACAAATACTTACCATATTTTTTTATACCAATGTTTACCTTAATTGATAAACCTTATATAAACTAAAGGGTAATACAAATTTCAACCTTTCCTAAACACACAGCTAACAAAACAACCGACCTTTTCTCCTTCTCCCCTCTGCCTTCGACGACCAGCCAACAAGAAAAACCATCACCTTCAAATATCCATCAAAATCACTCCTAATCTATTCCAAATCAATCACAAACTAAACCTTAAACACTTCCCACAACAAATAACCACCATGCATCAAGATTTAAGAAGAAATTTATTTTATTAAACTTTCAATCTTTGAGGGTTTGGTATAATTAAGGACAATTGGGGTAACAAGGAGTTGGAATAATTAGTGTTTTTAAAACAATTTTGGTGAATTGATCAAAGTTGGATGGAGTCTTCCTTGCTCCTTCTGGTGGATCATGCCGATTATCAAAACCACAAGGTTTGATATTGTTGTTTTTTCTTCTCTTGATTTTAAGCATTGTAAGCACTTTTGTTTTTTTATTTCACTTTGATCTCTTAGTAATAATATGCATGCATGGTGAATTTTTATAAATTAGGATCCATGACTAAATATGGAAAAGATGGATTTTGGTTTATTGAATATTTGAGATGATCAAATAGGTTTAATAAAACTATAAGATATATTTTGAATAATTGAAAGCGAAATTGAAGCAGCAAAAAAATTAAAGAATTTGTGAGATTTTGAAACCCTTCTTTAGATCAAATTTAGCTTACTCATGAGATGAGCGTTATTGTAAACTGAGATTTAAAGATTAATTGGGTGGTCCGTTATAATAAACGTGTGGTAAAAATTTGGGCTTCCAACTCTTAAAACGAAAAAGATAATGACGACTAGAAGTTTGGAAATAGTTTTGGGCAAAATTCTGCAACGATGTTTTTGAGCAGAATTTTAGTTTCATCTTGCAAGTTAGTGTAACTTGGCCATGCAATAGCTTTTTCTAGATTTTCAGGACCCTATGACTAAGTACTTCGAGTCTACTTTCCAACGAACTAGGCCTCGTCGATTTTCAGAATGTAAAAGTGAGTCAAACCCTTATACAAATCAAGTGTCAAAACTGTGTTTTGTTGTCCAGAATTCGATTGTAAAGATGTTGTGTGAAGGCGGTCAAAACTTATTATTTTTAGACGAAATTTAAACTGGAGGTTGTCCATAATATGTGTGACCTACTGAATTCTTTTCAGATTTTTATAAAATGTTTTGAGGGGTCTGTTGTAGCCAAACTTTTGCAAAGTCCAGCAGACCCTGTTTAGAACAAGTTCATTGATGTAGTTTCATAATAAGATACTTAGGCTATGTTAAGGGGTAACTATGGTAGTAAATGACATATAAGGTAACTTAATATGGAGGAGATCGACTAGTTCGACTATATATTAACATTTTTGCGTACTTTAAGTGAGCCGATCATCTCCTAAAAACGTTACAAATTTCAGAAAAATGTAAACTAATCGAATTAATAAGTGAGTTGTCCCGATGTATTCCTAAGTATAAATCTTTAGCGCGTGCTATATATATTTACATGATAAATTACAATAAGTTGCATATTTTTATAACATTTGAATATTAATAAAATTATTATTAATAGGTCGCGGTTGATTGTTGCCACTCGTCTTTCTCGTTTGGATTTCTTGATCACTACTCTTATCCACGGTGAGTTCATAGCAATCCGCACCTTTACTTTTAATGGTTTTCATAAACTATTTTCGGGGTGAGAATACATGCTCGTTTTACTAAGTAAACTTATTGATTTCTACTACTTCAGCGTTACGTGACTATCTTTACAAAAGCTTTTACTTGCTTATTACATGACTTCCAAAACATGTGTGATACATGGCTGTTTTCTTATGAACTAATTAAAGCTTGATTTGTTTACTACATGATTTGAGATCATTAAATTCCTATATATGAAAACCGTAAGTTTTGAATACACTATTTGTTTTACTTTGTACACAAGTGCTTTTAAATTGTATGTTATCCAGATATTTGCCTGAATATTATTTCCTAAGTTACCACACTGCCATCTAAGTCCCTTTTCTATCATGAACCGTTAATTGCTATTATAGTAAGCGTGAATATTATGGATAGATCTATCAGGACTGCAATCCCCGTCTGGGCTGTGGTTTCTAGATAACCATTGACGCATTTAACATTTGAGGTATTCTTTGGGGTGTTTGGCAGAACACCCTACATTTTTTTGGGGGCAGACATTTTGCATTGATTGCATTACCAGTTAAGGTTTCGGGGTCATGAGCTTAGTGCAATAATATATATTACTTTTTGGACTTGGTGAATTTGTTTCTCTTGTCTACACTACTTGAACCTTGTGGTCCACTACGGAGCATTACTTGATCTATTGAATCGCTACTTGGATTTCAGAAATAATACTTTGAAAATATTGTAACGCTTCTTTTCTTACTGAAATATTTCTTGAATTATTTCAATACTGCTTTTACTTAAACCTATGAATTCACCAACATTATTATTGATGTTTTTGCATGTATTTTCTCAGGTTATATCTTATTAGCTGAGCATTAGGAGCTTTCGAGACGCGTGGATATCAACAAAACTCAAGGACTCAGTTTTCTCCACATTCGATAACTTTTAACTTTAAATATACAAAATGATTCACGTTTGAACTCTTGTAATCTTGTTAAATTATAAATTATTGGGACTAAATTTTACTCTAAAATTTTAATCGAATGTGACATTTTATTAACGTCTCTTTGAGGTCGTTTTCTGTAACTTGAATCTTATGCTATAAACTAGCACCCCAAAGTGGTATTTAGCTACGTCGTTGTGATTTTATGGGGGTGTTACAGAAAGGAACGGATTAAGCCATTACGAATTTAAGCTTTGGTTTTGACGATTGGTCTGAACCTTCCTATGCAAAATTTAAACGCTTAAGTTGAGGCAAGGAAAGAGGAGAATTTTGGAACCGAAGATCTGTGTGGTATGATTAAGAAGCTAGAGCAACGTGCTGATGGAACGTTATTTTTAAATGGGAGAAGTTGGATACCTTATCGAGATAACTTGAGAGAGTTGATTATGAATGAATCGCATAAGTCAAAATATTCAATCCATCCTGGATCGGACAAGATGTACCAAGATTTAAAGAAACTGTATTGGTGGCCGAATATGAAGGCTGAGACTGCCACCTACGTCAGTAAATATTTGACCTGTGCCAAAGTCAAGGCCGAATACTAAAAACCATCCGGTTTGTTGGTTCAACTTGTGATCTGTCACACCCCCAAACTGGGCCTAGACGGAATACGTGTCCGAGGGCGTGACGTCATAACAATCCGATCACAAAGCAATAAAGAACGACCACTAATCATGGACGTTTGAAAAAGTTTACTCGTTGCATAAAACAAAATAGATTTAAGTTTTACAGCCCAAAATAAATAAGTTAAAAAGGTAGCGGAAGCATAACAAAGTTTTAATAAAGACAACGAGTAAATAATAGATAAGTCTTGAAATTGGCGAAGTCACATAGCACATAGACTCCACATAGCATCAAGAATCAATCCAAGCTAAGCACCTGAGAAAACATGTTTAAAACGTCAACATAATGTTGGTGAATTCATAGGTTTAAGTTGATACAAGAGTGGACCACAAGATTTCAAAACGTATGTGACTACTATAACGAATACAGCACCACATAAAAAGTATTTATTGTTGCGCTAAGCTCATGACACCGAAGCTAATTAAGTCAACAGGGCATGTTACATCCTGTTGCAAAGTAATTCCTAGCCCTAGAGTTGGTGCCCCCACCAAAGACCACCAATAAAGTATGATCGCATGACATATATCCGTTTGGTCTTCGTAGTGGAACCAAAGCGGATAGGGATAATTAGTCCCAATAGATCTATCTATTCACTCGCGCTCCCTCAACCGGTCCTCCGGTCGAGAAACTAACAGTTCATGATAAGTTGGGCAGAAGTTGGTTTGTAAGCTACTTAGGCAACACATAAACGAGTAAAAATCGCGTAAAGAACTTGTGTCCAGTTTAAAAGCAAACAATGTTTCTCACCCCAATAGTATAAAGCGTTTGTAAATCAGTAAAAACGTGGGGCTATGAACTCACCTTAGCAAGGGTAAGCGATAACCACAACAGATGATGAAGATATAAAGAGGTCTAGCCGCGACCTAGAGTAAGTACGGGTATGACTTAGCATTTATCAAAGAAAACAAGTAAAGCATCTATGTTCATCAATTAAAGCATCCAAATGTGTTTGCGTTTTAGAAATAAAAGACTTTGAAACTTTACCACGTTTTAGTTGAATCCCGACACTTGTGAAAAATTACTATTTTTAGAAACTTTCCTTTTTAGGAAACTTTTTAGTTTCAAAACGTTAATAGCGTCCCCTATTTTCTTAGTTTTCCATATTTTATAAATCGCTTAAATAATTCTAAACCGCCTACTCCTTATGTCTAAATCGCCTAAAATGTCCGTTTCGTACCATTTTTAATAATCCCACTTTTCATTAAGTTCGGCATTTCAAATAATCGTTCATGACGTTTCTAGTTGTTCTAACTAATTATCTAGCATTTCTATATGTTTCGCTAGCATTTAAAACGCCCAAAATCGTCCGAAAGTGCTCGTAACCCTCTTTTAAGTTTCCCAACAGCCCACTTTATTTAATGTTTTCCTCAAAAACCTATTTTTCCGATTCATGGTAAAAATGTCTCTCATTATTGACTTTTAGGCTTAGCGATTGCCAACGTTATAGTAAAATCTCATTTCGGACAACTTTCGTGTTTTATACTTTGGCCGATTCGGACCCGAAGGGCTCCGAATCGCCCGTTTTAGCTGCTGATCTGATCGTTGCATTTTCCCATTTCGCCGAAAAATGTTTCAAGTTTCGTTTGGTCATAACTTGGCCGTTTTAAGTCCGATTTTAAAGTGCGATATATGAAAAATTATCTATTTGAAACGAGCTCTTCGAAAACTACTTTTACAACTAATGAAAACATTTTTAAGTCGCTCGAACCCTCAAAACAAAATCGGGACAGCAACTATAGTTTGCCGAAAAGTGACCAAAAATCAACCCAAATCGCATATTAGTGCCTAGTCTAGTTCAACCTTCATTTACCAACAATCCACCACAAAACTAACCTTAAACCATCCTAATATCTATTGTTGCAACTCTCATCAACTCTCAATCTCACCAAGAATATATTCAAAAACATAAACATAAGCTTTTGTCATAAAACTTCCAACATATTTTAAGATGAACAAAAATAAATTGTAGTTTCTTTTGTAAAAATATCACAAACACATGGATCTTTAATAATAACAATAGATCTAACACAAGAATCATAACATCATCAAAATAATACAAGATGGGTCAAGAAATTCAAGAAGAGCAAGTAGTGAAAATACAAGATCTATACCCAAATACTATAGATCTATAAAAACCCCAAATAATCTTACAAACCCTAATTTTGTAAGTCTTGGAATCAAAGAATTAATGCTTCACAACACCTTAGATATAACTAGGAATGAACTTTAAACACTTGGATCTTGCTAGAAATCAAAAGATATGGATGGTGTATGTTGGTGTGGTGGTGCCGTGAGCTAGGGACACAAGGGAGGAAGAAGGAAAATTTTTGAGGCTAGTTAAATGTGTTATAACCTAAGTGTGAGAAGGTAGGGTATTTATAGGATCAAGTTAGGGTTTTGTGGATCATAGTTCAAGTCATGTGGCTTGAACCACTCCTTCTTGGCTCACCATAGGGTGCGTCCGGTTTTGGGTTCACAAGGCAAGACCACACAAAATTTTTACTAGCCAAGGTTCACTCAAGATGGATATGGTTCAAAGTCACTAGTCAAATGTGTAAGAATAGTGTAAGTATTCACATGCAAGTGTTGTATGATAAGTATACTCATGAGAGTGACACTCTCATGTGTCATTTTCCAAGTTTACATGCACACATGGGTGAGGCTTTCAAAATAAGATGCCAAATCTTTAATTTAGAGTTCAAGTATACATGTTGTTGTGGTTTAGGCGCCACATTTTGGCTAGGGAGAGGAGGTGAACGAAATTTTTAGTAGTATGACACTAGAAATACGATAACTTGAGTTTACACGAAAAGATTTCGAGTTTCCGGGGTTCCGTTTGGTCAAAAACGCGAAAAACGTAATTTAAAGGATAAAACCCTAAAATTAATATCGGAAGTGATTAAAAATCACGAAACACTCAGGAAAGCTAATATAACACATATAATGCCTAAATTAATTTATAACCGATGACGTTTCTCAGTTTTTACGCAGTTTAGTTCCCCGGTAAACTGTCAGATTCGAACGTAACGAATAAAGTTTAAAGTAGATGACCGGAGTGGGTCGGAATACTAACCGGGAATTTACGGGGTGCGACAGAGTGTGCTAGGATGTGACTTACAAGGAGAAGACTTTGCAAAGAAGATGGTTGAACTAGTAAATCAAAGGAAGTAATACTTTGCAAAGGAAAGAGCAAGAGCTAAAAGAAATAAGCCCATAACTCAATCACAGCTGAGAACATATATGATGACTTACTTGAAGAATTAGGGGACATGGAAGCTGTCTCAGCGGAAGAATTTAAGTTTTGAAGAAGTAAAAGAAGAATTTGATAAGCTGGTGAAGCAGGTTGAATCTTTTGCACCTATAAACTTTGAAGCTACAAAAGATAGTCTAAAAAGATTTGGTGAAGAACTTCAAACAAAGACTTCAAAAAGACTAAAGAGTGATGAAGCAAAAGATGATAAGTCAACCAAGAAGACTAGAAAGAGGAGGAAACAGATAGCTAGGAAAGGATTACATTCTGACAAGACTGATGAGGATGAATCTGTTGTGTATAAATGTGTAATAATAATTGATGGTATTTATATATGTTTTTAAACTTTTCAAGTTATAAATCTTTTTAAAAAGGTTTTCTTTTTTTAATTAAAATAAAAAATGAGCGTTTTTTTTTGTTTTATCCTTAGCTCGTCCAATTGTCGTGACCTCGACACTTTTCAATTGTTGTCTACGCCGAAAACCGACAGGCGATACCGGTGTCACTATGACGGCGACCGACACTCGGTCAATCCGAGCCATAGTGGGCAGCCTTACATACCTTTCCTCTCGAAGTAAAATAGCCTTTTTCTTATATAAAGTTTGATGCAACAACACACTCGAAAACAACCTATCGGTCTCACACGACATAACTTGTTCAATTATTGGAGTACGGAACATGAACGATTAAGTTACTGTGTGTTAATTGAGGGGGCGTGCAAATTAGTTAACATGTCAAATCATACTGTATATATTTATGTTAGTAGGTAAGCTTTTACATCAAGTCAGAGTGGATATGATTAGCTCATCTTCACTTAACATCAACTTCAATATGCTTTAATTTTGACAACTTACAAGTTACAACTAGCTAAATGATACTCTACAAGGATGAAGATGAATACAATAAGTAGCCACATCATGACCCAAAGACCATATACAAGACTCCAATCCACCAATATGACAAGGGATCGTCCAAGAAACAATGCTATTACAATCAGCCGCACCTGCCAACCCTTTTGTTAGAGATTGAACATGACCACTTAACCGAAAAATTCGGACATTTGTTGGATGAACAAAGAAGGGCCGGGCCGGAAGGGTGATTGAACATGCGTCAACGTAGATGCATCTCTTCACTTTGAGCTTTAGGCTTATCTTTTTAATTAAGAGTGCACGCTACAAAGGTTATAAAAGTATTATGAAGAAATAATGATGCCAATAGTAGCAAGAGGATGTAATACTACTTGATACATATCGCCATATCGGATGACTTTTATTCATAAGTATCTGATATATTATGTCTGTAATTTGCTTAAAGTTATTAACGTATATCAAAGGTTAGAAATAGCCGTGTTGCGTGGCCGTGACGGACAATGGACAAGCTCACGCCTTTGCGAGCCATGGCGAGTCATGACGTTTTTAAGGCGTGACTTAAAGCGGCACAAAATATGAAAATATTTATAAATTTATATATTTATATCATATTACAAATATATTGAGTTTACAAAAAGTGTCATACATAAGGAATAAAGTCAAGAAACTATCTTTGCATGTAATCTTTTTCATTTTATTATATAAAAAACGATTGATTTTTTTATCGAAATTGAATTCAAAAAAGCCTCAGCATCACGTTTTATCGCGTCTTATCACGTTTTTTCACTCCTCATCTCACGTCAAGCCTTAAGCCCAAGCTGGTTATTGCGTTTACGTGGCGTTGAAGTCCCCGCCTCACGCCTATTGGGTTGCCATTTGCGAGGCCTATTTTGCGCGCCTTTTTTAGAACCTTGAAAGTGCTAGTGCAGTCTGTAGATCTAAGATAACTCGATCAGATTGATATATGTATGTGAAAACATATACAAGACATGATGTTTTATGTTTCTATGATTCATGCAACCATGGGCTGGCATTGGCAATCTGGCATGATACTTGCATATATAGGTCATGTGTGTGCACTCTTTGAGCATTACCATCCGTAATAAAAAAAGATGTTAATTATCTTTTTGAGAGTTTAGCACTAAGTGCATACTCTTTAACAAGTTTTATTGTTGGATGGATTGGTTTGATAGCTAAAGTATGAATCAGCAATTTGTTATCTGTATGACGATCTTATCCTAATGTGATGCGCAGACAACATTTACTGTCATATGTGAAAAAATTATGGCCACGTGTCAACAACAATACTACGTTAAAAGCTTTAAATATGGATGTGTCTTATCGTTTGGTGCTTAACACTGACCCATGTTCGAACCCATGAGGCAGACCGCATACATATTTGTAAATAAGCTACATACGTCGTCGGAGCAGATAAAAGCTTAGCGTGATTCATTCACAACTCTTGTTTGTATAAATCTCTTAGATTGAATGAAAGATATTATTGAAATGTATAAAAACAAACAAATACCATCATATTTGATGGTGTACCCGAGGCTCCAGCTGAAGCCTAGCCTCAGAGCGGTATATCCATAAGTCTCTAAGTGACTATTGGCGTAAAACCTACTAGGTTATCGTAAGGGAATCCGTCAATGCACACGAGTCTATCTCACGAAACCCGACTCTCCGAAGAGATCATAACCTCCGAGGAAGATCTAGACTTCGCACTAAAAGACAAAGAGAATATTGTGTGGTCCCTACCACCAGCAAGGGGTTTCCTATATTCCCGTGCACGCAACAAGCCCACATGGACACGATTTCGTAGCCTATGGCCGAAGCACTCTCATTGCCTGTCGAGATCATTCTCATCTCAGCCAATCCGATTGGGGCACTTGGCAGGCTCTAAGTCTTTCATGAGGTTTGCTCATAAATATCTCATGCATTCATTCATTTCAGGTTTGTTCTTCATCCCATTTCTACTTTTTCTCTCCACACCTTATCCCTAAATAATCCGATGACTTACTCTCACGCCGGAGTCGGTTTGCAGGGTTCCTCCATGCGCTTCGTCTAACTCAAGCGTGTTTATTTGTCTTGTTTCACGCCATCCAAACTTCTTTAGAGTATCCAGCTTACGTCATCAGTGAGCTCTGATTAAGAAGGTGCAATCTTTTATACGATTAATAATATTTTTGTGAGAGTTGAACTATGTATCAAGTTGTGGGAGATTTGATTAGTCAAGTCTTCACTTTCTATGTAACGCCCACTCTTACGGAAGGAGGACGAAAATCATAATCTTGGTGTCATATCAAGCACAATAAAGCATACAAACTACAAGCGGGAAACCGGAATCAAACATCAGGTCCTTATAAAATGTATGTACATAAATGAAAAAGACAAGTCAATCGAAAAGGTTAGCTCTCATACTAAGCTTAACTCTTTTGCCCGATAATCCACGCCATGCACATGCCGTAAGAAACATGAAAAGAATTACGGTGAGAAATTGCTCAGTGAACGGATAAAATAATACAGTAAAGATAAGTATAAATCATGAATAAATAAACATGAAGCAGCGGAATATGAATCGTCAGTGTCATGAGAGAATCTGTAAGATAAGTCATGAGAGAAAGGTAACATAGGAAAACATGATTAACATGGGTACAAAATGTTGGGTGATATCATATGGGTTGTGGAGAACCTGAAAGGTACATCATAGGGAAAACTGTGGAGCAAGCAAAACATAGGTAGAATGAGGTGAAAGACATTTTGTAAATCATAAAAGTCATGGGGAAATATAGGAGTAAGTGAGTATCATGAAAACATACATAAGAGTTATGAGGAAAGTGGTAATATGTAAAGTCTGGACATTATGAGGTGAGAAATATCGGAAAATGGTCAATAATTGTCATGAGGGAAACTGAGGAAAATACATCATGAGGAACTAAGTGTGGAACATGTAAACATGGATAATATGGAGTAAAAGATGTCATGAGGAATAGAAATGAACATGTAAAGCATGGTTGATATGATATGAAGGTATAATGGAATATCATAGGTAGCATAACATAATAATAAGGATTTGCCCATGAGCTCATATAATCATACATGTTATAATAATAATATCGTGCATACATGCATATATTAGAGGGGATGCCTCAACATGTAATAGAGGGGTGACCTCTTATAATAATATGGGTGGAGGGATCAACTCCAATGTGATGGGATGTAGAGCACACACCAACCCATCACCATGAAAGTTATAAACATGTAAAACTTTGATGCACATACGCCCCGAAAAATAATGGACCAGACATAATATAACGCGAAAGAGTCTGACACAGGAGTGCCAGTGACATGACAAAGGGAATGGCGCGCTCGTGAAAGGTTGACTCATAACTAGGCTGGTAGTCCCATAAATCCTGGGTCAAGCTATCAAACTAGTACAGTTTCATAAGTTTACCATCCAAACCATTCACAAACAATGCACCACAAAAGACACATTTTCCCCCACTCTACCCATTTTTCCCCATCCACATCCATCCCCTCCCATACCCACCCCCAACACCCTACCATACCACACACCAAACCTACCCTCCCCTACAATCCCATCACCCCCCCCCATTTGTTCCCTCGTTGTCCTCAGGCGTTATTGTTGTTGTTGAGAGAGATCCCAATCTCGCCCATTATCATCTCTTTAAGACATGGAGTCTTAGAAGGTACTGGGGATGATATTCGTCCCTTTCAGTAAGGTGGGGGAAACAAACGCGCCGTTACCTATCAAATCTGTCGTCATATTCATGATTTCATTGCCGCAGAGTACCAATCAAGGAAAGTTACCAAGAATAGAAAGCTGCCAAAAATAGAAAGTTACTAAAAATGGAAAGAAACTTAAATCATGCACAAGTAACTTATACAAGCTCTTTAACATGTAGATCACGTGAAGCAGGAGTAGCTTCCATTCTTCTTACCACCTCTTTCATTACTTGCTGGACTTAAGGTACGGATATTCCGTCCTTTCAGTAAGGACATTCCTTCTATTCATGATTCATTCCCCAGAACTGCTATGCTTCCCCATTTCTATGTTTTGCCATGATTTATTCCATGTTTATTTTATAACCCACTGCCCGAGCTATATATATGCATGACCATGATTTATGTGACTTACCACCTAGTTATGGAGGTACCATGACCATGACACTTGAGGCACCTGTGTCATGACTCTTTCGCGTTGAGAGTGATTTCACGCGGCGTCCCTTTTCATGTTACTTATTTATAATTCATGTCTGGCCATTATTATTCGGGGCGTATGGGTGCATCCTAGTTTACATGTTTATACGTTTCATGGTGATTGGTTGGTGTGTGCTCTACATCCCATCACATTGGAGTTGATCCCTCCACCCATTTATTATAAGAGGTCACCCCTCTAGTACATGTTGAGGCATCCCCTCTAATCCATACATGTATGCAAGTTATTATTATATTGACATGTACGATTATATGAGCTCGTGGGCAAATCCTTATTATTATGTTATGCTACCTATGATATTCCATTATACCTTCATATCATATCAACCATGCTTTACATGTTCATTTCTATTCCTCATGACATCTTTTACTCCATATTATCCATGTTTACATGTTTCACACTTAGTTCCTCACGATGTATTTTCCTCAGTTTCCCTCATGACAATTATGACATTTCATGATATTTCTTACCTCATAATATCCAGACTTTACATATTACCACTTTCCTCATAACTCTTATGTATGTTCCATGATACTCACTTACCTCTATATCTCCCTATGACTTTATGATTTACAGAAATGTCTTTCTCCTCAGTTTACCCATGCTTTGCTTGTTCCATAGTTTTCCCTATGAATTACCCTTCAGTTTCTCCACAACACATATGATATCACACGACATCTTGTACCCATGTTAATCACGTTTTCCTATGTTACTTTTCTCTCATGACTTATCTTATAGATTCTCTCACGACACTGACGATTCATATTCCGCTGCTTCATGTTTATTTATTCATGATCTATACTTATCTTTACTGTATTATTTTATCCGTTCACTGAGCAATTGTGCTCAGCCGTATTTCTTTTCATGTTTCTTACGGCAGGTACTTGGCGATGGGATTTTGGGCAAAAGAGTTAAGCTTAGGATGAGAGCTACCTTTAGATTACTTTCTTTTCATTTATGTACAGTCATTTATGAAGGGGACCGATGTTTGATTCCGGTTTCCCGCTTGTAGGTTTGTATGCCTTTATTGTGCTTTGATATGACACCATGATTATGATGTTTCGGCCTCCTTCTCAGAGAGGGGCGTTACAAGTTAGGTTAGCGTCTCGTGACTAACGTGTAGTAAGAGATCCGGTTAAGCATTAGACAAGAGCTACGGGCTCATCAGGTAAATCCTATCACCACACTAGATAGTGTGTGTCTCATAATATTCTCTTTCTCTTTCTCGAATGCCAAGCTCTCTCCTACCTTTCTTTAGAACTTTTTCTCTCTAAAACCTTATTTTAATGTGTTGATTCATGATACATTGTGGAGACTTACAAAATTAGTATCGCAGATGATTGTGGAGTGATTTGGT
>BQNB010037686.1:0-49273 GCA_026074375.1 Tanacetum coccineum | reverse complement strand
ATTATATACTTGTTCATTTTGATATGTAATATATACCGAATATATTACATACTTTGCGTTTACTTTTCAATCTATTTATTTAACCAATCACCAAACTATTACAACTTGAGGTCTGAATCCGTTATCAATGCGTCGCGTTGACGTAACCATTTATCGGGAAACCCAAATAGATTATCCTAGGCTAGTGGGACTTAGCCGTTAAGTTAAGCTGCATCTTCTTGATCGAGCCGCTTCGTCTTCCGTTTGTGTTGTGCATGGTAGATGCCTATCTGTCAATCGTTCTGCAACATCAATGTGAGTTTCATAGCCTCACTTTTCAATCCTTTGAATGTTTTATAAACCCGCGAGGGGGATACATGCTTGTCTATAAACTCTTTTACTTACTCAGTTATCTTATAACAATGTGATTGTTTTTAAAGGATATTGTGAGTTTATAGCTCCCCTGTTTTTACTCGTTTTACATATATTTTGGGGTGAGAACATGCTTGTTTACAAATGCATTTATATGGTTGATTACCTGTTTGGTTTATATACTCATTTATACATCTCGCGAGGAGATACAATACTTGGTTTAGTTTTTGAACGTAAACACATACTTTACTTTTATGATTACGGATTAGCTCAGGTTGTATGTTATAAAGTAATTCAATGTTGAGGGTGTTCAGGTGGGGGCATCCGGTGTAGGCACACGTAAAGTAATTTAATGCTGAGGGTGTCCAGGTGGGGGCATACGGTGTAGGCACACGTAAAATAATTCAATGCTGAGGGTGTCCAGGTGGGGGGCATCCGGTGTAGGCACATGTGAAGTAATTCAATGCTGAGGGTGTCCAGGTGGGGACATCCGGTGTAAGCACATGGCTATTATTTCTGTTAGCGCATCAGTTTCATGAGCTTAGAGTAATCGTAATCATTGTTTTATACACACATGGATATTTACTATGCCTTGAATAAAATGGCAATGCATACTTTGAACAAAGGTGGTCTAATTTACATACGTTTTGTGACTATTTAGGGATTGAAATGGTCATGCATATTTTACAACTATGTGATTTCTAAAAATCATAAATACATTTTGGAAGGACATTTAAGGATTTTAAATGGTCATACACACTTGACAGAACTTTGGTTCAGCATTTATACTTAAAGAAATCTATGAACTCACCAACTTTAATGTTGACACTTTTTAAGCATGTTTTTCTCAGGTGATATAGATACTGTCACACCTCACAATTTTCGATATTTTAAATTACCATTTTACCCTTTGACTTTTTGGGTCCGACTTGACTTTTGACTTTTTGACCTTTTACGGTCACATAAAAATGTTTACCGCGTAGCCGGTAAAATTTTGAAACATATTTAAATTATAAATACTAATAATTATTATTATCTCTCATTGGATATTTTATTTTTCTAACTTATTTGACTTGAAAACGAGAAGATATATTTTATTCTCAAATTGATTTATCAAAAACGACCCGCCAAAATGAATTATTAATTATGGGGTATACTAGCGTTTGACATAAAACGACATTCCGGACAACTTTTTAGTTTTGCCCGAGACTTGAAACCAAACAGAAAATGACTGAAATAGCCTCGCAAAATTTTGAACGCAACTCGTACCGACCAAAAAAAAAATAATAATAATTAAATTTATATTTAATTATCACTTTTCATTTAATAAAAATAATTAATAAATTATTTAATTTTTATTCAAAAGCGGTTATTTTAAAACACGAAAGTTCAAATTAAAGTTTTAAATTTTACGGACAAAGGTTACCCGTGAGACCAAATGGTACCAAATAAATAATAATGATCTTTAAATAAGTCTCATAAAAACATTTATAAAATAATAGTCAAGTAAATACTCATTTTATCAGAAAAATTAATTGAAAAACAATGGCGCACGTTTCGCATTTTATTTCCTCCGTTAAGTACCTCAAACGAGTCCCGAATCAATAATAAACAAAAGTTACACGTTAGGTCCCTGTGAAATATTTACAAAGTTAACCCCCATCTATTAACAACTATTCAAAAATTTCAAAACTTTTATTATATATATATATAATTTATATCATTTCTCTTTCATTTCTATAAACCCTAACACACACTTCCCCTCTCCTCTCTCACAACTTCCGGTGCCGCCATCTTTTCCGGCAAGTTTTCCGGCCACCCCAACTCCGGCCAACAGCCGACACACCACCTTCTCCCTTCCCACAAAGCCGACACACAACTTCACCCTCTCCATCCACATCTACCCTTCTTAAACACCACAACTGATCGCCACCATCTCAACCCAAAACACATCGTCCTCCTCACTACCGCCGCCTCCTTCAGTTCTGGGTACACACCGCCACCTACCCCATCTACATCCGACTCATTCACAAATTCATCTCCACCAACACGCACGCGCGTGGTTTATTATAACCCACAAGGGGGTACGTCTGGTTTGTAGAATTTGCACCCGAGGGGTGCGTTTGGTTTTGAGCATATCAAGAAAAAGGGTGCGTTGGGTTGATATAAACAACACCCACGGGGGTGAGTTTTGGTTTTGCACCGTCCATGGGTGAGTTTGTTTTCATGGATGGCACCAGTGTTGCGGTTGGTTCCTGTTTTAACAGCCCCAAAGGGGTGTTTGTTTCTGGGTATAAACAACAAATAGGGCGCGTTTGTTTGGCTGCGAAACAGCCTAGTAGAGTGCGTATGGTTGGCTGCGTGACAAGCACATAGGGTGTGTTTGGTTCATGGTTTAACAGCTTAGGGTGCATTTGGTCCTTCTTAAGAGCAAGTAGGGTGCGTTTGGTTCTGTGGGTTGTAGCTCCAAACGGGTGCGTTTGGGATCTGTCACCAGCAAAGGATGCGTTTGGTTTCGGAAACAACCCATCCGAGGTGTTGGTTTGGCTGTGTAAACAGCCAAGTGTGGTTTGGTTTGTTTTCGGCATAAAACACCGCCAAGAGGTCGAGGGTTCAAATCCCTCTTGGAGTCCTTTGATTGTTTTCCTTATATTATTTTTTTTTTTGACTTATAGTTCATTTGAAATGGGTCGTTGTCATAACCTACATAATACAACCACACATAATATAACATCTTACACTACCGACTAACAAGCAAACACCGATTAATGCAATCATGGTCACAAGTCTGCGTATGTGATGCCTTTATAATTATGTTGGCCACCATAATTATAATTGAATCCTTTCACACTTATACTTACTTCCAAGACTACCTCTTAATGATAACGCACATATAAGCACATATAACACATTGTACATCTTAAACCACTCCAATATAACACAGAAAGGATGCTCCATCAAAGAAATACTTACTTATATAAAGATAAAATCAAAACGACATAAAGGAACGAAAGTCTCGCAACGCCTCCAAAATACAAAATATTCGAAAGAATCAATCAATAGCATCGTGACGAGGTAAAAGACGGAATAAACTAATGCTAGGCCTCGCTTGGTTTTGACTTTGCCTTCGCAAGAGTCACCCGACTCCGCGGGTCAATGCTAACTACGAGCATTCGACAAGCGATCAATTACCCTATCTCCTTTAGCTCCATAAGAGGCTCCTTCCCAATTGGCTCCTCTTTTGGATCTCTATAGCACTTAAGTCCAATTAGGAAAATGGTTCCCAACGAAACTTCTTACGGATAAAAGAGACATAGCTATAAAATGTAAGGAATTAATATATACCATAATAGATAATAGTAGACAAAATAGCTAATTAAAAGTTAGACAAAATAAGATAATAAAAGCTATATAATTAGGGGAAAGTATAACAGTTATAATACTAAACACTTAGGCCCTAAAATGCATCTATATGAAGGACTCCTAGGTTATAGTCTAGGTTTAAACACCTACTTCTCTATAACTTATCTCTGATACCAATCTGTCACGCCCTGCCAAGGCGGAAACACGAGGCGTAACTTCATGGATATCATCACAACACAATGGTGTCAATAATAGAGAATCACTACATGCATAACTACATATAAAAGACACGATGTGTCAGGACAATACCGAAAACAAAGGAACTGCATCCTGTATTAATGGAAAAGGGGTCTCATCAATTCAAAAACAATGTCTCACAAACCTATTAAAACTAAAAACATTCAAGAATTCATGCAAACAAATACTAGATGAAATTAAATGAAAATTTCCAATGCCAGCCTACAGTTCTCTCTAGCCACTTTTATTAACTTCAACACCTTCATAACGCTCACCTGAAAATGATGCTTAAGAACGTCAACACAACAGTTGGTGAGAGTCATAGGTTTACGACACACAATTCAAGCTTTAAATAAATTACTGTGATTATAAAAAAGACGATCTTAAACAATCATTAGAAAATCGTTTTATACGCTAGCCCTTCGAACTGGAGTAATAGTACCTCCTAAAATAGACTCCTATTAGTTTGGTTAAAATCAAATTTAACTTTAGTGGGGCGGTTTTACTCCCGAAACAGACCCAAATCTACCCCGAATTTACTATTTTGACAAACTTTTCGATGCAAAAATTATTTTGACTAACATCCCACCTCGAAAACCTTCGAGAGGTAGACTTTTTAGAAACTCGACACTTCGAACTTATCAATAGACATAATATTTCCATCAAAAGATCTAATTACCAATCAAAGAGATAACATTCGAACAAGATGACTCAAAATTCCTGCTAACACCCTAAATTCATTCAATCGCGATCCTAACTCTAATCTGCGATACACTCAAAATGATCCTAAATAAACCCTAAACACTTCTAATTTAAGTTTAACAACATAATTTACAATTTTATGTAAACCCTATTTTTTCCATCCCTTATTGTTACATGAATTAAAAAAAATTAAAAAAATTAAAGTTTATGAACATACCTAAAACCTTCGATTAATTAACACGAACCACCACTTGGATCTTGAATACAAATTTTTTTTCTCTACTCTTGGTTCGACCGGATATTAAAAATATCATAGGGAGCGATGTTTTTTGTATTTATAGGCTACACCAATATTCCTAATCCCTATCTAACACTAATTTGTTTCCTAATAAAACTCTTTTTTCCCCTTTTTTCCCACCGATTCGGTCAAATAACCCCTAATTAATATATATATATATATATATATATATATATATCTATATGATATATATATATAATAATATATATATATATATATAATTATTACATTACTTTACACCAAAAACCTTTTAAATTTTAGTTATTTTTAAAAAAACCTTATTATTTATTCAAGACATTCTTCTAGAATAAACAAGTTTCTTAAAAACCTTAAAAAACAATAGCATCATTAAACATACTTCAGTTTCCCATAACTTAATAATACTAAAATCTACTAACTAAATTTCTAAACTAAATTTTCTATTCTCGCGAATTCCTATTATCTAAATACGTATACATATACATATAAATACGTACACACATAAAATTTACCATCATTTTCATTGCGTCACCAAATGTGAACAAAATGAAATATTCACATTAACCATAAATTCAATTAAAATGAGATGATCAATCTCACTGATTGATAACCAACTCACATAGAATCACATAACTACATAATTGCTATATCACATAATGAAACTCAAATCAATACTAACGATTGACTAACCTGCTCAAAGCACAGTTGTCACACCCCGCCATGGCAGAAACACGAGGCGTAACTTCATGGGTATCATCACAACACAATGGTGTCAACAATAGAGAAATCACTATATGCAATAAACTAAAATATCTACAAAGACACGGAGAAACAATTAAAAAAACAATTTGTTTTTTTTTGTCATGACAATACCGAAAACAAGGACTGCATCTTGTATTAATGAAAAAGAGGTCTCATCAATACAAAGACAATGTCTAATCACAACCTTATTAAACCTAATAACATTCAAAAATTCATGCAAACAATTTCAAAATGAAATAAAATGAGAACTTCCAATGCCAGCTCTAATGTCCTCTCTAGTCCACTTTTTAATTAACCATCAATACCTTCAAACGCTCACACTACAGAAAATATGAGCTTAAAAACGTCAACACAATGGTTTGGTGAAATTCATAGGGATTTATACGACCCTAACAAAAGATTTAATTCAATTACTTTGATTATACAAAAACAAAACAAAACATGGCAGGACAATTAAGCTGACTATTATACATGCTAACATGCAATCGTCCCAAACAAGCAATCACAATTAGGACGGAACGTGTCCCCCGATCCAAATCACAAGACTCTTGGTATTGTATCTATGCAAAATCATACCCACACGAAGTAGGGCGAAACCTCATACCTACAAAGTAGGCAAAAACGAATCTAAAACTAATCATAAGGAGACGATCACGCTCTATCGATGTCATACGACATGCAGCACATAAACATATAATAGCTACATAAAAGTCCATGCATTAATTAAACCACATAATCACGGTAATTAAAACAATTCAAAACATATTTTGCATCATTTCCATCCCAAGAAAACATAGTAAAAATGGGACTATAAAACTCACCTGATGCTCAGCTACTTGACAAAATCTTGCACACAATCTAAACACAACAAAAACACAAGTTACACTCGGTTAGGCTAATGCCCAATCCAATGTAACAATCATATGACATACTTCTAAACCTTATACTAAGTTTATAATCCTATATATACATCTCTCAAAACATTTTCATACCCTATATAGCCTTACCCATTAACTACCAACTTTTCAGTTTCCGGCAGAAATTTGCAGTCGTGTTATGACCACAACTAAAATACTAAAACACCTAATTGATGGCTCTCCTTACATCCCATATCTCCCCAATGTGTTGTGAGATACTGTGATTTTTTAGAAAAAATAATACTAAGTGGAACTATTTTATAAAAATTCATCTTTACAAAGTACTCTGATTCAGATCTGAACGCACACCAAAACGTTTGACGTCCTTAAAAATACTTAGAAAATGTTTTATCGCTAGCCCATAGAAATGGAGTTAATAGACACCTAAAACATGACCCATGATTTTTGGCTAACCCCAATTTGAAATTTAAGTATGGGTTTTACTCCCCGAAATTAGACCCAAATCTGACCCGAATTTACTGTTTTGACAATGTTTCTTGCGAAAACTATTTGACTAACTTCCCGACCTCAAAACCTTTTGGGGCCGGACTTTTTAGAAACTAGACTTTCTGAACTTAATTTTAGGATTAAGAAAATTGATGATTACTATTTTTATGACCGAGTTATAATTCGTACAAGATGACCTTTCAAAACTGCCAGCTTTTAAATTCCGAATTTACAAACCCAAAAACAATTTTTAAAGATCAAAATTCTGCCAGCTTTTAATTACACATGCTTAACACCATCAATCATCCCAAAAACGATTTTTAAAGATCAAAATTCTAATTTTACAGATCTTATATAAACCATAGTCCATCCTCAAAATTGTTACAAAAATAATTAAAGAGAATTAAAATATTTAGGGTTTCTTAACATACCTTAAACATTGATCTTGATACACTAAATCACCAACTTGTTCTTGCTAAAAGAAAAATATTTTTTTTCTTTCTTTTTCATTATGTCATCATCTTTCAGATTGTGATACATGTCTCAAGCACGTCTTGAAATGTCAGGAAAACAAGTCATGTAATGACTAATGATGATCTTTGTAAATCTTGGATAAGGAATCGAAGATGTTAGATGATGAAGAGAATAGTAAAGTCCTTCCCATAGCAGTTCCGCATAATCCACATGAATGCTATTGATAAATCAATACATCATTTACATTATCTGCAACGGCGGTTGATCCCATCCAGTGACACGTGTTGTCAAGCATTTAAAAAATATCTTGCATAACGTTTGCCATGGCTGCAGAAGACCAGTTGTCTTAAAGCTTAATGATGTCTTCAGCTCCATTGGTTAAAGCCTAATTTATGTTTATTAGATGGAACCATGATTAAAAAATAATGTTAAGGTGGCACGAATGAATTATGATTGTTGTCATTTGCTTATGGTAAATGAAAGATTGTTCTGAAGTCATCCAGTGTAAGAGAAAGTTCTTTCTTGTCCAGCATAAACTTGAGCCTATACTTTGAACCGTCTTCCTTCAAAGTATGCCAGAATTATACCATATAAATCCATGGTACGGAGGAAGAAGCTGCAATGATGAATCGTAATGGATGATTCTTGATGATGTTCGTCAGAATTTTGCTTTTCGGTGAACATTGCACATGTTCAAGATCAACTTTCTTATTAGCATCCATAAGATCATATCTTTTATTTGGAGGACACAGTTCATCTGGATGAACCTCAGCTGCATGTTGTTGTTGTGTCATGATGATTACTGAATGAATAAAACTGAGATGTTAGATAACAAACAGTTCTTTTGAAATTTTTGTCTTTTTCCACGATGTCTGCTTTATATGTTCTGTCAATTCTTTTTGAACATATTTTTGATCAATTTCTTTCTCATGTGCTTGTTCTTGCTTTTTCTAGAACATGCCATACGCTTTATTCGAATTATTCTTTTGATTTATCATTTCTGTGTGTTCTGGCAATTCTTTTTCGAACACACTTTTGATTTGCTTTTTCGCGTATGGATTTAGCTTTTCTCTTTCTGTTTTTAGGAATATCTCACTAGAAATACTGTTGAATGATACACTTTCTAGAATGATGAAGATTTCTCTTTTGATTTTAATCAGACTCTTTACTAAAAAATTAACAGAAAATCAGTCAACTTCTTAAATTGTTTGAAAAAAGAGTATCATTTTGACACAATAACAGATTTTGAGAACTTTTTCTAGAAATCTTTTGACAAAAACTTTCTTTATAATGATAACATAGAATCATATAATCACAAACCCATAATTGAATGGACACTAAGTCACTCACTCCTCATTCTGTTCATTGCAGAAAACGGCCGAAACCGGGACATGACTTTAGTCCACTTAAAAACAATTGAGATTTGGATTTTCAGATTCAAGTTATAAAAAACTTTTCACTTTCACTTTTTGTCATGATTTCTAAACAATGAAGACAAACATATCTAATTCAATAATTGAATGGACACTAAGTCACTCACTCCTCATTCTGTTCATTGCAGAAAATGGCCGAAACCGGACATGACTTAGTCCACTTAAACAATTACGAATAGATATATATGACCCACAGCTTAGAATTCATAAAAACTTGATTTCTTTCTCAAAATTATTTGATGTTTTCACCACACATGAGAAACTGATCTTTTTGTTCCACAAACATTCAAGCATTAATCATCATAAGCATTAATCATCAAAATTATTTCTTTCTCAAAACAACTTCACGTTTTTACAAACGTATTTTTATAGAATTTTGACTTTTTGACACCACCGAGTTTGACTTTTTGACCCTTTCGAGTTTGACTATTTGACTATTACTGAGTTTCACAAACTAGATAAACAATGATTCATTTTAACTTATGAAAAAACCAAACTCGATTCGTTTTATGTTCTATTATTATTTTTCAGACTCCAAACAGTAGACAAACAATCAAACTCGATAAAACACCATATACTTCCGAATTTCAATTTCAGCGACTAGTTAACCATTCCTAAGCTATTTATCACTTATTTCTACATAAACATTGTTTATTATCATCCTTGATTTCAATCTTGTTGCATAAACTCGATAAAACACAAACTCGGTTATCTAAAAATTATCGAGTTTAAATCGTTATGCAAACACTTGTATTATTTTAACCACAAATCAATATCCACTTAGCTAAACCCTTTGATAAGAAAAGTAGTTGTAATCGTTGTAATGAACTCGAAAGACTGTCGTTGATTTTCTACTCAAACTCGACAATAAGACTCGGTAATTATTATAAAAAGTAAAATAGAAAATTTTCCTCCTTTTATAGCCACTGAATATTTGTTTGAAAAATGACACTTTCAGCCCCTGTGGTTTTCATTTTCGATTTTAATCATTTATTTCCTAAATTTTATTTTTCAAATTTTAAAAAACTCCCCCTTTAGTAATGAAAATTTTTAAACACCCCCTTGAAATGAAATCATGTAAAATACTTAGTCCGAAAATGAAGATGTTTGAGTTTTAAAATAAAAACTCCCTTTGAAACTATAACGTTTTTCAATTCAGTTCTAGGAGAGATCATTGTTTTTTTATTTTATTTCCGATAAATGATGTATGTGAATGAAAAGTTTCAAGTACTCCCCCTTAGATTATGATTCCGTTTTTTCTTTTGAAAGTTCAGTTTGAAAGTTTTCTATAAAAACTTGGAATCATGAATCTAATCATGTGATCTTATTAAATTATGTTTTTTTTATAAAAAAAATATGTCAAATCTTTCTGGTATTTTGATTTTTTTTTCTTTTGTTTTTGAAAAATTTATTTACATGTTTTTGATGTATGAACTTTTCAAGAAGATAACTTTGTCAGGCTTTCCAACTGAGTTGGAGTCATACATCTCATACCAATGCGATGAACTAGATACTCAAAGCGTTCTTTTAGAAGCGCCTTAGTAAATAGATCCGCAAGTTGGTATTCTGTCCCGACAAAGTAAATTTACACAGTACCCTTCTCAACATGTTCTTTAATAAAATGATACCAGATGTCAATGTGCTTAGTCTTAGAATGTTGGACCGGATTGCATGAAATAGCAATGGCACTCTTGGAATCACAGTACATTGGAATCCGATTATACTTATATCCATAGTCAAGCAGTTGAGTACGCATCCAGATTACTTGTGCACAACATGCAGACAAGGAAACATATTCAGCCTCAGCAGCAGACATCGCAGTACAATCTTGTTTCTTTGAACTATAACTCACGAGCTTTCCACCTAGAAATTGCAATCCTCCTGATGTGCTTTTACAATCATCTTTACATCCTACATGGTCCGCATCTGAATAGGCAATTAGTTCAATTCCAGAATCCTTCGAATACCATAGGCCCATGTTATAGGTATGTCTCAGGTATCAAAAGATCCGTTTTACCTCTTTGAGGTGTTTGACCGTAGTCGTGCTTGATAACGAGCACATACAAAAGTAGCAAAAGCAATGTCTGGTCGACTGGCTGTTAGGTACATAAGCCCTCCTATCATACGACGATAAGTCGTTTGATCAGTAGGAGTGCCTTATAAATCCGCATCCAGCCTGTCAGTTGCCACAGGTGTACTCATGGAGATACATTCATCTAGACCATGTTTCTTTAACAATTCAATTGAATATTGTGACTGACTTATGAATATGCCACGGGGAGATTGATGAACTTGAAGTCCAAGAAAGAACTTTAGTTCACCCATCATCGACATTTCAAAATTATTTTTCATTAAGTTAGCAAAGCGTTTTGAAAAACCTAGATTTGTTGATCCAAAAATAATGTCGTCAGCATATACTTGTACCAGTAATATGTCTTCCCCGTGACGTCGTGTGAACAAAGTTGGGTCAATTATACCTTTAGTGAACCCATGTTCAATTAGAAAAGAAGACAATTTGTCATACCATGCACGAGGTGCTTGCTTAAGACCGTATAGAGCTTTTTTCAACCTGTAGACGTGATCTGGTAATTCTGGATCAATAAAGCCTTCAAGTTGGCTGACATAGACTTCTTCTTTCAAAACACCATTGAGAAAAGCCGTTTTGACATCCATTTGAAAGATAGTGATATTCTAATGAGCAGCATAAGCAATAAACATCCGAACAGCCTCAAGATGAGCAATAGGATCAAATGAATCTTCAAAATCAATGCCTTCTTCCTGCTTATATCCTTAAGCCACAAGACGAGTCTTATTCCGAACCATAATATTTTCAGCATCACACTTATTCTTCTAAAGCCATTTGAGAGCTATAATATTCTTTCCTTCTAGTCGTGGAACGAGTTCCCAAACTTGAAGTCTCTCAAATTGATTCAACTCATATTGCATAGACTCAATCCAACTATGTTCTGCCATTGCTTCTTTGATATTCTTTGGTTCAATAGTACTAACGGTTAATGCATACATGCATACTTCAGAATCTGTATGTAACCGTTGTCGAGTCATGACAGGTTTGGATGGGTCACCAATAACTTGGTCTAGAGGATGATCTTTTGTCCAAATGTGAGTTGAGGGTTGTACTTGATGGAAATTCTGCACATTTGATGGTTCTAGAGCCGTTGTAGATGACTCAATTTCCTCACGACTTGGAGGATTATATAGAACAAACTGTGTATTACCATCAAAATTAGCATAATCTTCTTGATTAAATTCATCAGCCTCGGTAAAAGAGATTGGAGAAGTTTGTTCGTCAGATGTAGTGACAACAGAAGGAGCCTCATGTGTGTCAACAAAGATTGAAGATGTGGAAGATGAATCTTCATGAACTTGAGTCGGTTATGCAGTAGAATTGATGGTTATATCAAAAGATGTCTTCTCAAAATATTCTTCAAACATCGGACCGAACAAATTTTCCAAATCTTCTTTGGATGGAGTATTCATTGGTTCTGTCGATGAATTATGGTTGTTGAATCATTGAAGTTCGGGTTCTAAACAGTCATGTTCAGAAGCCATAGCCGTGAGCTCGTCAAACTTGACATGAATGGTCTCCATTATCATTTTGGTCCGTCGGTTATAAATTCGAAAGCCAGTTGATGTTTCCGAATAACCAATAAACACCCCAATGTCTGCTTTTGGTTTCATTTTTCCAAGATCATCACGGTTATTTGTTGGATAACACAATGAGCCAAACACAAGAAAATATGCAATATTCGATTTTCGACCGCGTAATAGCTCATAAGGTATTTTGTTGTATCGTGTATGTATGATTGACCGATTTTGTGTAAAACAAGCTGTAGCTACTGCTTCCGCCCAAAGAAATTCAGGTAACCGAGAAATGATAAGCATTGTGCGAGCATCCTCAATAAGAGTACGATTACGTCTTTTAACTACTCCATTTTGCTGAGGTGTTCGAGCAATTGAAAATTGTTGTATGATGTCTAACTTTTCATAGTGAGATTTAAGAGATGTGTTTTTGAATTCAGTACCATTGTCAGTATGAATCTTACAAACTTTGGCCTTGTAATTCAATTGAGCTTGAGCAATGAATTTCTTGATGATCTCTGGAGTTTCATCTTTCGTGCGACGAAAATAAACCCATGTATATCTAAAAAAATCATCCACTATCACAAGAATATACTTCTTTCCATTGATCAAAGCTACCCTCATTGGACCGCATAAATCCATATAAAGTAATTCCAATTTGGAGTGATCACTTGGAACAAATTTAGGTGGATGAGAAGCTTTCTTGCTTTTTCCCCTATCACAAGCAGAACAAAGGTGATCCTTTCCATATTTGAACTTTGGTAGACCACCAACCAAGTCAAGTCTGGTAAGATCGTTTATAGTACCAAAATTAAGATGTGACAGTCTTCGGTGCCATAACCATGACTTTGTTGAAGTTGCTTTGGACATGAGACAAACGGGTGAAGAAGCAGCCAAGTCAGAAATAGAGATAGTATACAAATTAGATTCGCGTCTACCTGTGAGCAAATCATCTCCTTCCAGATTTCATACGTAACATGTATTGGAACGAAAAGCCACTTCTAAATCTCCATCACAAAATTGTCCAACGCTAAAGAGGTTATGTCCAAGACCTTCAACATAATATACATGACAAATAGTGATATTGCCATGTATATAATCGCCATAGCCTGTGATTGCTGCAAAATTATCATTTCCAAAGCGAACGGTGCCCATGAATTTCTCAATGAAATTTCTCAATAGTGACCGATCACCCGTCATATGCTTTGAACAACCACTGTCAACAACCCACAGAACGATCTGAACTACCTGCAACACAAGAAGAGACAACACATGGACAACTGGGCAATTTGACTACCCATTTCTTAACTGAAACCGATGGTTTCTCAGATGAACGAGTATTATGAACATTCGGTTTTACGCTGACAGGAGTCCAAATAACATTTGGTTGTGATTCAAACCACTTTTGCCAAATTCTACTTGTTCGAATCTTGTTCTTTATGAATGTGTTTAACGGTTTATCTCGCAAATTTCTTTTCTTTATCCTAGACGCACTAGAAACCTTATCCTTAGCTTTTGAGGCACTTTCTACATCAATCTTAGATTTGGAAACTACAGAAGTAGTATCTAGAGTCTTAGATTGTGTCTCTTTCTCAGAAAACCTAGTCTTAGGAGCTACGAAAGTAGTTTCTGAAGATTTTGATGTTCTAGAATTAGTGAAGAAGGTTCTACGAACATTCGAACGCACATTCAATTTAAGCTTTGCAAGACATTTATCATGACAAGGAATAAGCACATTTTGCATACAAGAAACACATAACAAAGTTTTCGCTTTAGAAGCGTTTGCAACATCAACATCAATTACATTCTCCTTATTCGAAATAACATTTGCAGATGTATTATCTGTTTGCTTATTTTTCCTAACATAAACTGCTACATTCTTTGCTGCTTTCTTAGAGTTATCTAAGACACTGTGCGCAACATGTGAATCTCTACTCATTGGTCTTCTAACTCTAGATGTAGCATTCATTCCTGTAGAAGATAAAGCACTCTTAGTCTTGTTTGTTTGTGATTCTTGTGTTGTGACAACTCTGTACATTCCTGGTCTAATGACATTTGTGTTTTGATTTGCCCCTGTTTGTTTGGTAGGTGAAGTCTGTAAAGTGACTGGTTTTGACACAACATGGTTTTCTTCTGTTTTGGGAACATCCGTTTTCTTTTGAAAAGCGTGTTTGTTTAGTGGTGTGACACAAAGAAGAGATTGATAACCATTTGTTTTGTCAAACTTAGTATTTACAGACTTACCTTTTTCAACTTTTTCCAATCTTGTCTTTAACTCAGATATGGTAGATAAAAGATTCTGATTCTCAGCACGAATAGCACCATATGCATATGTTTTCTCAGAAACATGAACAATTAATTCATCCATTTCCTTTTGAGTTTGAGACCGTGTCTTTTTGATTGAATCGAAAAGCTTTTGATATTCTAGTTTGACATTGTCGCGTTCTTTTATCAAAGATTGTACTTTAAAATCCAAAGACACGTTCTCATTCTCAAGTTTCTCCAACTTTGAAATCCAAGAGTAATCAAGAGGATTTGTGTTCTTATTCTTCGAAGTTGAATCCCATTTATGTTTTTCTTTTTCATGTTGTAACTGTAATTCAAAATCAACACTTTGCTTTTGACATCTTTGAACATCTTTTTCAAGAATTTTTATTCTTGCTTGCAAACCCTCTTGAATCTCAAAAGATTTCTTTTTGACTTGTTGAAGTTCAGCATTTAAGATCTTATCTATACATTCATGATTTAACAACACACACAGCTCAACATCATGTTTGAGTGATGCTTCCAAAAGTTGATCTTTCAACAAATCATTTTGCTTCTCTAGTTCATCAAGCTCACTTTCTGTAGACTCAAAAACATCTTTCATTTCTTTTATATCCCTTTGAAATAGATTCCGAAAGAAGTCAAGATAAACCTTCAACTCGTTAAGAATTGGTTTAACTTGATCTTGACAAAAATTATTAATTTGTATTTCTGCCGGTGATGTGTAAAAAATGCTTGCTCTTTTATAGTTCTGTTGTATTAGCACATACAGCTTTTCAAAACAACCTTTTATCTTGTCTAATTCTTTGATCAAAGGTGACTCACTCGGCATATTTTTTGATACCGGAATCTTAACAGAGGGAATAGAAGAAGATGAAAAATATTTTTGCTCAACAGAAAGCTCTTTTTGAGGAACAAAATCTTTATAAAGCGCATTTAATTGTTTGTAGTTAATTGTCCAACAATTTTGTTTGTTCGCAACAGCAATTGGATCATTCATTTTTTCTTTCATTTTTTGTTGACTTTTGAAAGCATCCTCAAGAGTGTCCTCAGAATCTCTAACATTCAAAGGAATTTCTAAATTACCCAAACTAGATGCAACATATAACTTTGGACACTTTGAAATTGCTTGCTTGAGTGTATAAGGATTCGGATACCCCAAACCATGTTTTAATTGTTGATCATACACAGACAATGGTTTTGGTCCAAGCATAAACATTCCTTGTAAAGAATTACCAAGTTTCAAAATCAGATCAACATTCTTTTTCAGTTTGGCCTCAAGATCTAGAATAGTATCATGATAAGTATCCTCTTTTTCACTCATTTGCCTTTTTAAAATTGAATGAGTCTTTTGTAATTCCTCATTTTTCCGTTTGTAATTTTTGACATCTAAATCTAATTTATCTCGTTGTTTTTTGAGATCTCGAATGATATCTCGATCACGAACTAATTGAGACTGAGCTTGTTTATTATAACGTTTTGCCCGTTCATCAGCTTCAATTATCCTTATTTATGTTTTCCAAAATCCGAACCCGTTCCTTATACATCTCAAGCTGACTAGTCAAATGCGTGTTTTGTTTTTGAACTTGTTGAGCAAATATTTGTTGTTTTTCAGCTTCTTGATATGCATTTCTAGCAAGTTTTTCTACTGCACATAGATCAGGAACATGTGTATCTTTTTCAACACTGCCACTATTAACATTTCCCTTGAATGAATCAAATTTAATATTGCTATTAATTTGATCATCACCAATGGTACTGTTAATAATTTTAGTATGAGTTGGATACATTTATTCTTCATTTTTAGTGTTGGATGAAGATTGTACCTCACTTATAAATGCAGAATCATAGCTTGGCCCAGCATCAGAAGTGTTATCAGCTGGTTGAATTCTGGCCATTAAGCATATGTTTGCACTGAGTTCTTCAATTTCTTCCATCCTTAAAGCATCAACAAAGAGAAAATCATTCTGCTCATCGGTAAGAATTACTCCAGCTTCATACTGTTTTGCCAGCAACATTTGTTCCATGAAGTATTTCGAGTCCCAAACTCTTGGCTTTGGAAAATTCCTAGCAAAATGTCCTTTTCCACTACAGTTGTAGCATTGAACAGTTAAAGTGTTTCCTGAAGACGAGGTTCGAAGAGTCCTTTGAACATTTCCGGTCTCATTTGGAGCATTCGATCCCTCTATAATTTCCTCCTGAACATAAGCTTGTCTATTATTTCTTCCAGCATTACCAGGGTTCTTGCTTTTAATATTCACCCTGTCACCTTGAATAATTGCTTGATTTCTGGTAATGGATGAAGTGCGAAGACGATTATTTGTTAGAGTAGAAAAATTTTAAGTAATGGCTCGAGCAAGTAACAACATTGTAGATGTTAGAGGATCTTCAGAATTGGCATGAACATCATCCTGCTGGTATTCATGTTCATAATCAACCACATACGTGGGATATGTCACATAATAAGACGATGTGTTTCTGGAGGATGAACTCGTGTGTGCTACGAGAGCCAAAGGATCATGAGATTTTTCTAACTTCTTTGCTCTTGAGACATTAACCAGTTTCTCGAACTGCTGAAGGTAATCAAAAAGATCATCAAACGTATCCACCGTCAAACGTTTAGGAAGACAAACTTGGGTAACTTATTCCGGTTGCAAGCTATTCATAAACTTTGTGTTAATTGTAACAATTGGAAAATGCATGTCATTTCTTTCCAAATCGGTCATTAACTGAGCAAAACGATTGTAAACTAAAATAAGTGCTTCCCCTAATTCAACAACAAACTAATCAAATTCATTTGTAAAACGAGTTTCTCTATCAACTTTGTTTTGTATAGTTCCCCTCATAAGACGTTCAACTCTTTTCCACATGTCCTTAGCCGAAGTGCAAGCATCCACAGAATTATAAATGTCATTTGGAATAGAAAGAAGAATTAGATTCATGAGCTCCATCTTAGCATCATAGTTCAATAATGTATCTCCTTGTAAATCCTCAGCAGTTTGCAATTTCGAAACTGTCGAATTGTTAGGAATGAACATCTCAAACTGATAAGGACCTTCATCAAGCGCTTTGTTAAGCCACTTTCGTTTTTCCCTCTTTCAATTTATATATCGTGTAAATCTAGTTGACCATGGTATATAACTACCCCTTTCAAGCATGGGAGGCCTATTGTCAGAACCGACATCAAAAAGGGATTGTTTATATGTTTTGGATGTTGACATTTTGTATGATTCAAAGATTGGATCTTTGTAGACAAAAATGAGTGATATTTGTGAGAAGATTTCCAAACTCGGTAGCAATTATCAAATTCGGACAACACTGTTCCTGGATAATCAAGTAGTCTGAAACTCGGTACACTTCTCAGACAAAACTAAACTCGGACAAAGAATACTAACAAACTCGGTATTCTTAAAACGTATTAAACTCGGAAATGCTATGAACTAGAAATCGATTTTCTTGTTTTAGGTTCTTAAAAAAATTGATTTTTTTCAAATTCGATAGAACCGAGACTTGAAAAAAGTTCATTGATTATGAATTAACAGTAACCACAAACTCGATAAAACCAAAAAGATATGAACACTAATGAAACTCGATAGAAAATCGAGTTTATCAAACTTCCTAATATACGTTTTTAATAGAACCGAGAAAGCGTATATATCTATTACAACCCCTTTTCTACCGAAATTAAACTAATAGTGATACTTAAGCTTCCGAGAATGTAAATAAATAAGCCAAGACTACGATAACTACTTACGAGAACGAGAAAACACTACTGAAAATGAAAACTCCGCAAGAATACGATGCGTCAAATCCAGTAGAACACTCGATAACGTCCAAATACTCGAAATAGCTGCCAAAACATAACTCGAACGCTCAAAAAAATCTCAACCAAATTCTCCGAATGTCATTTTGAGGTTCTCGGACGTGTTAAAAGCTCACAAATCGAATCACTCTAATTCTCTAATGGCGTCTGATACCACTTGATAGGTCTTGCAATCCGTGTGAGCAACCTAGTGATCTAATGGCTTAAACTCACTACCTGATGATTGAAGGAATGGATGGTAATGATTAGAAGAGGCGTGGGAAGCACTTAAGGGCCTAGAAGCTTCAGGGATCGGCTATAAATAGGCTCTCACCTCACACACACATACATCTAGTTTTTTAGTAGCTTTTAGTTTAGCTTAATTTCGTTTTTTTAGCTTAATGTAATTTTCCTTAAATGTTTTGTTATCTCCTTTTTAAAGTAATGTAATCAGTTTCTTTTATTAATGAAATTCAGTTTTATTGAGTCATAAGCTCTTTTAATCTCACTTTTAAGCTCTCATTTAACTCTCAAATATTAAGTTATTGTTACTCATAAGCTCCTATAAGCTCAACAGCTCTCATGAGTCTCTAAGCTCATGATTGAGCTCAATTTGGACTTAATCATACTTAAATTCATTAAACTACTTATTTACCTTTTCTTAATTTGGGTTCAAAAGCTTTTGGAAGGGAGATCTAAAATGGAAGGATCTCCGAGGACTTTACTCCTAGCTTATTCATAAGCTAGGAGAGCTTGAAGCTGCCCTTAATTGGGTCCTCTTGTTCAGCTAGAGGATTTAGTAAGTTTCCTTAGTTTTCTCTTTAATTTTTACTTAAAATTTGCTTAATAGTATAAACTGCTTATTTGCTTATTTTAACTGCTTAATTGTGTTTTTTTCTCTTATTATGCTTAATATTTATAGGTTTACATCTGTTTTCAGCATTATAGTTATTAATCTTAGATTTTCAGTTTCTGTCTAAAAAACCTTAAAAACTTAAAAAATATAGTAGCATAGTGTAGATCTTATAATTTAGCTTAATTAATTGTTGAAATATGTTTGTTAAGCTTGATATAAGCTAGTAGTAACCTGGTATTAAGGAGTTAGGCATTAGATTTCAAAATCATAAGCTATTTCAAAATTCTGTCAATTTAAAGGGGTGTTTGGCATTAGCTAATTTGACTATCAAAAGTCAAAAGTTTTTGTGCAAACCTTTTGAGACAGCTTTGATTTCAGTTAAAAACAATAGGAAAAGAGTTTTCACAAGTTAGTTTGTAAAAAATCAAAAAGCTATGGCTATTTTAAGTATTCCTGCACCAGGGGAAATTGTAGCTTAAGTGTGATAGCTTAAGTTTAATTTGAGCTCTTTAAGCTTTTGTGTGCACTTAAATCTTGTTTGCCTCACTCACTTGAGTGTTTCTAAGTGCAGGGTTACCCCTTTGGTAACCTGCACTATTGTTTTGCACTTGTGCAAAATGCATCAGTACTAACAAATAGTTAGTACTGCTGTCACCTTTGGCTTAGATTTTTAGTCAAGTAATAATCGGATTAGCTTCTAAGGTTAAAGTAGGATTAAGATTAGTTATAGCTTAATATAGATTAAGACTTACATTTTATTTTCTAGCTTATTTTCCTAGCTTATTTTGCTGTCAAAATTCAACTAAGAAAACCAACAATACCAAAAACAGTATTAATTAAGTAGATTCTTAAATTGTTAATTTTAGCTTAAGGTATTTGTTTTTATAGCTTAAATAGATAGTTTATTAGTAGTTGCATAAGTTCTCATAAGCTCTTAGTCTAGAATTGCTTATTGAGCTTTTAAGCTTAATTGGTTTTTGTACTATTTGGCTTAATCTCTGAGTTTGCTTGTTTCATGATCATTTTCAGTAGCTTAAAAGAGTTCCTAGCTCTATTTTCTTTTCTGAATTAGCTTAAGCAAGTTATAAGCTAATTAGAACATCTTTTGTTTTGCAATTTGGACTTATTTTGAGCTTTTTATAGCTTAATTAGTAAAAACAAAGGGAAAGCCCTTGTTTCTGTAATCAGCTTAAAGATAAGCTCTTTAAGAGCTTATTAGTGGATTTCAGCCCTAAGTGTTTTTGTTAAAATTGTTCACCTCAGCTTATTTTATAACTTTGCTTCTTTAAGTTTTTGCTGAAAAGCACTTTTTAGTTTCATCTTATTTTTAAGCCTAAAAAGGACTTAGTTTGAAGTCGGGCTTGGTCTCAGGGGTTGGTTTTGCAACTTTAAAGTTTCTCAGTTAGTCCCTCCGTTAGTTAGTTAGTCTTTCCTGTTAGTCCTTTAGGGATTTGCATAGTTAGTCCCTAGTTAGTTAAATAGTTAGTTTAATTAATTTTAATTAGTTTAAATTAGTAATTAGGGTTTAGCTTTTAATTAGTTTAATTAAAGTTTATTAAAAAGATAAAAATTAGGGCTTTTATTTTTATAAAATTTCTGCACTTTTTATTTATCTAGTATAATTTTTATAAAATTTGTAGGATTATATTTTTAATAGTTTTATTAATTTTTAAAGTTTTTAATTAGTTTAAATCTTAGAAAAGTCATATCTTTAAATCTAAAAAGCCAAAAATAGTAATTCTTTTTTCTAAAATTTTCTTTTTACTTATTTTACTTAGGAAAAATATAATTTTAATTATTTTCTATTTTTTTTATTTTTAGGATTTAATTAGAATTAAATAGTTTTTAATTAATAAAAAAAAAAGTCAAAAATACTCAAAATATATTTTTTCTTTTCTTAAAATTTTCTTTATCCTAATTTAGGTTTAGAATCTTAGTTTGCAATTTTAGGGTTTAATTTTACTATAGCCTAAGGTATGCAGCTTGTTATTTGGTTTTTTCGTATTTGTTTAATTGTCTAAATTGCCTTAATTTTTTAATTATAATTGTTGCGTTTTATTTATAGATATAGATTATCAAAAATACTTTCTTTATTCAAGTCATATCCGATTAAAACAGGTTTCAATTTTACTATCGTGGAAACGACCCGGTATCATATTTACCCGGTTAAATATACGTATTATATATTATATTATATATATTTTTTAGAGTGAAATTTCCTTAGGGAATTTTCTTAATTGCTCTTAAGGTTATATTAGTATATATATTTTATAGTGTATTAAAACTGCAATCAGTGCGTTTGGTGGATATAGAAACAATTAGGATGCGTTTGGTTTAGTAGAAAAACACCACGGGGTGCGTTTGGCTGGTTTTTTGAAACATGCAATAAGCGTGCGTCTGGGATAAAACAAGCAACAAAGGTGCTTTGTTTTGGCAACCAGCATAAAGGTGCGTTTGGTTTTGGAATTGTACGTACAGGGTGCGTTTGGATGACAGAGAACACTCACGGAGTGGTTTGGGTTTGAAATAACACCGACGGGGTGGCGTTTGAGGTTAGAGAATACAACAAAGGAAGCGTGTAGGTTTAACGAAACAACAAGGTTCGTTCTGTTATACCTTAACTAATAATATACACAACTTTATAAATTATAAATCGGAACTAAAATGTGTTAATGGTTAACATAAATAGGGATTTATTAATTTGTTTTATTATAAATAAATCTAATAAATATATAATTAAAAACACATAAGATATTTTTGCAACGCGCGGTTTTGTTGCAAAGTGGAAAAGAAAACCATAGAGTTTTAAAATATAGGGAAACGTTATATAACCGGGAAGGTCATGACGAAATTTATATAACTTTTTATATTTAGTAATGTTTTACTAAAGCCTCTATTATTTTAGAAACCGATAAAAGGGACTAAGTTATATTTTAAAGATATAATAATTTGTATTATACAATAACCGGATAAACGAACGAAAACTATACTTTTACAATGAGATAATTATTTTAGACACGACTCGTCGAGGAAACGAAATATAAATTTATAAAATATTATTTTATATTTTATAATTGTCAGCTAGAAGATAACATAACAATTGTTGTAAAAACTTTACAAACATCATTTAAACATAATCGGTAACCTTAAAACGTACGTTTACGCCTATGCAAGAACTTCATATTTAATTAAGTGGTGATTTTGGAAACGGGTCAAACTAATTGGTTTAATCATTTACTCACACTTATTATCTAATACCTGCAAAGCATTATATACGTCACATTAATCTTTATATTATTTGTCTTTGTTATATAATTCACGGTATGAGTTATATAAGGGTTTACTTATCATATGTAATATAAACAGAATATATTACATACTTTGTGTGGAATCCAAGATCTGGACTCAACTAGGGTAATATAACAATGATTGATAAGCACAGCGGAATATAAAGAACAAGAACACAATCATGTTACTAATAAGGTTTTCTTTATTGAACATAATAAAGAAACTACTTTTACTACTACACTACACACGCTCTATGCGTTTCTTAGACTCTCATTAGAGAAGTCTGCTATGAATGGATGGATTGTAACCTAGACGCCTATCCTCTTTATATAGTAGAGGATGGTTACAAACCTAGCTTACTAAACCAAGCTAACTATTACATATTTGGTCCTTCATTGTTTCTTTTTTCTTCCTTCAGTTCATCGAAATAGGTTTTGTAATCATCAAATCTATAATTCCCAACAATCTTCCCCTATTTTGATATTACAAAAACAACCTACATAACAAACAATGCTAAAACGCGGAGTGGTCATCACAATAAAAGCTGCACTCATAAATCTTCGCCCCTTTTTGTAATATCTAATAGGTCTAGTGTGCAACTCGTAAACGCTACCCCCCTCAATTAATGCAATGGAATGTAAGTTATATAACCTATATGCTTCCCCTTAAAAGTATACTAACCATCTGCTTGAATCATGAACTCATAGCATAGATCATCTCTTCCTTTAGTGCGAAAAAGACATGCTTATTACAATATCATGTAACAAAATGTCTTTGGATAATTCCTTGTAGTCAATAAAATCATGCATTACATGCAATCCGATTCTCTTAGCTCAACGATCAACCAAAACCACTCAAGCTTTAGATCATTCGAATTTGGTGATGATCATAACAATAGATAACTGTATGGTATCATATCCCCCCCCCAACAGAAGCTTGTAAAGGATCGCGTAACTGTTCCAATCAAGAATCATATCATGCACTGAATCTCCAAAACGAACTATACACATCATCATTGTTCAAGATCCAAGGGCGTCTGAGGACCTATAATACTAGCAGCAATAACAAACAGTATCGAACTAGCAACAGAAGAACCATAAAGCAACCAGTAAAAGAACCAACAAAGCCTACCAGCAGAACTACCTAGAACCATGAACTACCAGCAGAACCATGACCAACAATCAGCAGAACATGAATGAAACCACAAGAACGCAAGTGACTATTGAGAGAAATACCGAGTGTGATCAAACAACTGAATATGCTTACAAGTACTAGATTCAGCCCAACAAAGAATATGGGAAGAATAAATTCCTATAAAATTTGTATATTCACAAATCATTCCATAAAGTCAGGAAGTAATTATGGAAAATATACAATCCCTAACAATCAGGGATGTATATTAAAACATATCCTCCCCCAAACCAACACTTATCATCATAACTCTTTTCAAATCTTGAATTCATAACCAATCTCCCAATAAATCACTAGCCCACTACATACCATATACTACAATCCAACCATATACACGACAACCAGCGCAGCATCACACCTACACACACATCCTTTAACAACCTTTTGCGCACTTTTCTTTAAACTTGCTATTTTCTTTGAAACTACGACCACCTCCTGCTAGTTATCACACATCCACACAGCAATCCATAAAGTAGAAATAAACTAAAACACAAAATAAACATATAACTCTACAATACTTTTTTAAGTATCCAACGACCCTTAAAAAGTTCCACAAAATCGCGTAAATCTGTCACAAACAGCATCCTCCTTCCTCCGATATCTTATAACGACACATGTTTTGTCACTGTTTCTGTCGCGAATCATCACATAGCTGTTGCAAAACTGTTTATAGATACTCCCATATCCATCAGCGACATAACCACACTTTTTTTTGTACAAAGTTTCGCGAATTCATGTGCCTGCGTTTCGAACAAGAATAACTCAAAATACTATCATGATCACATCACAGATCAGATCATCAATTTAGAAGCCTTCATGTGTCATTACTGCTGCTGCCTTTAAACAAATTAGGGTTTGTATAAAAACCCTAATTGCCCAATACGCCTTTTTATTAAAAATAACAAAAAAATAATTTTACACGAAAACCTTATCAACCCTAGATCAAGAGCCACGAGGCTCTGATACAACTGTAGAATCCAAGATCTGGACTCAACTAGGGTAATATAACAATGATTGATAAGCAACAGCGATAAAAGAACAAGAAACACAATCATGTTATTAATAAGGGTTTCTTTATTTGAACATAAAAAAAAAACCCTTTTTCTACTACACATACACCGCTCTATGCTTATTAACTCCATGTAAGAATCTACTATAGAATAGATGCGATTGTAACCTAGACGCCTATCCTCTTTATAAGTAGAGGTGGTTACAACCCTATCTTACTAACCAAGCTAATCTATTACAAATTATTTGGTCCTTCATTGTTTCTTCTTCTTTCTACATTTTCGTCCTAATAGGTTTTGTAATCTTCATCTGAAAATTCCCAACACTTGCGTTCACTTTTCAATTTATTTATTTAACCAACCACCAAACTATTACAACTTAGAAATCTAAATCTTTATCAACGTGTCGCGTTGATGTGACCATTCACCGGGAAACCCAAATACATTATACTAGGATAGTGGGACTTAACCGTTAAGATTAGTTGCAACTTCTTCTTGATCGAGCCCGCTTCGTCGTTCCTTCGTGTTGTGCATATTAGGATGCCTATCTATCAATCGTTCTACTTCATCAATTGATGTTTCATAGCCCCACGTTTACAAGTTTTTATACATATATTTATAGGGTAAGACATGCTTGTTTCAATGCATTGACATGGTTGATTACAAATTGGTTCACATACACATATACAAGCGCTATGGATAATATTGACTTCATTTTTTGGTCACAAATATAGGTACTTTAACTTTCGAAATGTTTACGATTAGCTTAACGATTGAACTGCTAACAATACATACTGCCCGTGTTCTTGGAGGGACACCGGGAACAGGAGTACATTTTCTTAAATAACGGCTCGGGTGTTCTTGGAGGGGACACACTGATGGGTATATATTAAGTCTACGTCACAGCTTCATGAACGGTAAAACTACTTGAGGGTAGCGTGAATTTAAGAAATAGATCTATTCGGGTGTGATCGACCCGTTCGAGTGATTAACTATCAATGTCATTGGTCACAAAGAACGTTATAGCATTTGTCTACGCGAATGTTAATAAAGATAGATCTATTGGGATTGACAATCCCCGTTCGGGTGATTACTATCACTGAAAACCGAACTAAATAACCTGTGTCATTACGATTGGTTGGCTTCAAGCCTCACAATACTTACATACGAACTCTTACTGTAATATTAGTGCATCGGTTCATGCACTATAAGAGTAATTTGGTAATCATTGTTTATACTCACATGGATATTTATTGTGCCTGAATTAAAGTGGTAATACATTACTTGAAAATTTGGTGATATAGATACTAATCTATCATGCATATGCTTTGAACAATTGCGATAAAACATCATGAAAAGACTATATTTTTTGTGACGATTTGGGGATTTAAATGATGTGAAGGAAAAAATGTTTATACACGTAAAAAATAAAAATAAATGCGAGCGCGAGCAGCGAGAGTAAAAGAGAAATTAAGAAAATTACCAAGTTACCCTTGATAAAATTCACTCTCAAAAATATATATGATATAATATATAATACGTATATTAAACCGGGTAAGGAATGATCACCCGTCGTATCCCCAATGACTATGAAATTGAAATCTCGTTTAAAGATCCGGATTCCTGATTTGAATTAACAAGAAGCAAGATATTTTGATTTGAAAGCTATACTACTAAAAAAAATGGACAATTTAATAAAACGCGACTATTAAGCAAGTAAACCAAATTTAATAATCCCTAAAATGTAACTTAAATTACGTTAACCTCTAGAGATCTGAACAAAAGAATATTTTTAGAAACATATATTACTATTTTGGCTTTTTAGTTTAAAAGTTATGAATTTTCTAAAATTTAAACTAATTAAAAACTATAAAAATAGTAAAACTATAAAAAATAAAGTCCTAAAAATTTTACAAAAATTACACTTAAATAAAGAAAGTGTGCAAAAATTTTAGAAAAATAAAAGCCCTAATTTTTACTTTTTGCTTAAAGTCTAATTAAACTAATTAAATCCTAACCCTAACTATTAATTAAAACTTAATAAACTAATTAAAAACTAACTTGGGGACTAACTGTGAAAAAAAACTTGAGGACCTAACGGGCTAAAACAATTAACCGGGCAAGATTAACTGAAAACAATTAAAACAAAAAATTAACAGAATGGACCCTGCGACTTTACCCCGACAGATCGAACTAAGTCCAATTATAAGCTTCAAATTCTATAGTGATCTGCATTAGCGAAACATAAACGCAGAGCTAACGGTTGTAAAGGAAGCTAAGAGAACAACTTTAAACAAAAGCACATGTCTGAAACTCAAAGATCAGCTCTAAAAGAGCTCTTAATAACTGTACAGAAACTAGGGGTTTGGGCTATGTTTTACTAAAACAGCTATAAAATGCTCAAATTAAGCTCAATTCTAAAAAGGAAAAGAGTTCTAGGAAGCTTATGAAATGCTTTATCTATGAATGCAAAGAAGTCTAACCTAGAAGTACTTTTAAACTAATGAAATCAAGCATGAAACAAGCAAACTCAGAAAATAAGCAAGATAGCACAAATTCCAAATGAGCTTAAAAGCTTATTAAGCTAAACTAGACTCTAAAACTTTAAGGACTTATTAGACTACTTATAATCTATCTAATTAAGCTATAAAATCTAGACTCATAAGCTAAATTAACAAATTAAAATCTTAAAATTCCTAAGTACTGTTTTTGGCTTTTTAATCTTTTTAAGGACTTTTGACAGCAAAAATAAGCTAGGAAATTAAGCTAGGAAATGAGATTTAAGGACAGAGTAATCTATAATACTTATAACTAGACTTACAGATCTAAAAGATTAGATCTATTAAACTCCTAACTTTGATGGCTTAATTTGGGGCTTAAGACTCAGCAGATGCAAAGTTCCTTTTTTAAACAGCTGAAATGGCTAAAAAAAATAAGCAGTAAAATGAAAACTAAATCCTAAACTATATTAAGCTATATCTAGATTACTTCTAACTTGAATTTAAAAACCTAAATCCTACTTTTACTCAACTAAAAATTAAGCTAAAGGCAGCAGTACTAACTTTTGTTAGTACTGGTGGCAGTACTAACTTATTGTTAGTACTGGTGCACTTTTGCACAGGTGCAAAACGAAAATGCAGGTTTCCTAAGGGAAACACTGCACTAAAACACACTCAAATAGAGTGTTTAAACAAAGTCCAAGCAAGATCTAAGCCTTGGAGGGCTTAGATCAGAATTTCACAAGTAAAATCAAAGGGAAAAATCCCCTGGTGCACAGGCGAGCTTATTAAGCCATAAATTCATTAATAGCTTAAACTAAAACCTCAAATCTACTCAAATCCTTATCAATTATGACAATCAAACTATCCAAGCAAGAAATAGCACAACTTGTATTTGACTTTTGGATGGCAAACTACTTAAACCAAACACTACTTGACGACTAAAACTTGATAAGTACGAGTAAGCAACTACTTAGAAATTCTAGTTAACAATGCTTAATACCAGACAATTTAACAGATTAAAATTACTTTTATAAGCATGCCTTAACAACTAAATAAGCATTAATCTAAGAACTTAACTATTTACTATGTTTTTTTGGTGTTTATAGAGGTTTTTTAAGAACAATAAACAAAATCATGATTTAAAAATTAAACTAAAAATTGAAAACAGATAAACAACACAGATGATTTAGTTAGCTAATAAAACTCAAATAAGCATATAAAGCAAAGAGATAAGCAAATAAGCAAGACTATTTTAGAAAGCTATAAAATTAATATTTAAAGCAAGACATTAAAAGAAAACTTACAATTCACCTCTAGCTAAACAAGAGGCACCAATTAAGGCAGCTACAAGCTCCCTAGCTTATTAATAAGCTAGGGTAAAAGTCCTTGGGATCTCTTCCAAGTTAAGATCCCCTTCCAAAAGCTTTAATCCAATATGACAGGGGTATAGAATTTAAGACTGATTTAAGGTTTATGTAAAATTTAATGTTTAATTCAAAATAGCCTATTTCAGCTAAAGCCTGAAAGAGCTTTACCTGAGCTTATTACTTATTTAGGAGGCTTAGCTTATGGAGAGAGATATGAAACAAGAAACTTGAGAAATTTAAAAAAACTCAATTTCATTAATAAAACCTTGCTTACATACTTTTAAAGGAAAATTACAATATTAAACATCATTAATCTAAGACTTAAAATTTAAAAAAGCTACTAAATTAAAAACTACTACATAAAAACTATATATATAATAATCTTTTGTGTAAATGAGTAGAGGTGAGCCCTATTTATTAGGCTCACAGCCTTGGATCCTTCTAGCCTCTTGCCTTGCTCTCCAATCCTTTTAATCCCTTGCCAATCATATCTTCAAATCATTTGAGCATCAATTGTGGCCGTTTGATTTCAAATTGTGACACTTGAGGATTGCCAATTGCCAGCATCATTCCTTTGATTGTGGACTTGTTTTGCTAGTTTTGTGAGTGTTTAAGCACAAAAACCCTCATAAATTTGTGCAATTCACGCATTGTTGACTGGCCTTTGATTGGGAGAGGGCTAAGTGATCCATGATTTGACTGCTTGACCTCGCCATGGTGCTTAAAGCGCTTAATATGACTTCCTTGCTCCAGTAATTTGAAACCCCGCTTGATTTTGACCTTGTAAACCCGGGAAGATGGGTGAACAGTAAATGGGTCTTCCATCCCAATTATTAGAAGTTCAAATTCGTTACTTTGAATAGGAGAGATGCACAAATGCCCTTGTGATCTTCTCCCGATTATTTCGAGTTATTAAATGACTTTCGAAAATAAAGCAGATTACCCTGTGGTTGTTATAAAAGGACATGGCTAGGTAATTGCTTTTCTGGCTTCGGCTTTGAACCTTTACTGTTTTCTATGTCCGTGCTTAGCTTTTTTTGAACTTATTTCTTTGAGTTTTGAACTATCCGTACCTGCACACGACAAAACACAAAGACAACATATTTTTGCTATTTTTGGTCTTACAAATCTTGGATTTGAACATATATTTATACATTTTGTGACTATTTAAGGATTGAAATAGTCAGGCATACTTTACAACTATTTGATTTCTAAAAATCATACATACATTTTGGAAGGACATTTAAGGATTTAAATGGTCATACAATCATTTTATGATACTGTAGGGAGACAGTAGTCACTAAATGTTTTACATGGTACTGTGATGACACAGTGGGCAAATACATTCATTGGAATTTACATTCATACTTATAAAAACCTATGAACTCACCAACTTTATGTTGACCGTTTTAAGCATGTTTTTCTCAGGTGAATTAGATGCTTGGATTATTTGATGTGCATTGGAGTCTAAACTGACAAGATTTCATTCATGGATTTCTACATACATACAAGTGATCAAATCTCGTTGTGTTAATTTCAAGCTTTTCATTGTGATGCAATTATGGGACAAATGTTATATCAATTTCAAGGAAATCAACGAGATTACTTTTCAAACGACACATTTAGAGGTCGTTCTCTTGTATCTAGCGCTGTGTATTATGAAGTAACGCCCCCGGACATATTTCCGCTGCGACACATTTTTAGGGGTGTTACATGTAGGTACTTGTTTGAGATTTTTGAAACTGGCAAACTCCGTTGTTTTCGTTATTCTCAAACAACTGCTTAGAGTGTTTACTCTTGAACTTAGGAGCCATTCAAGGAAATCGTATGTATTCGTATACTTCCATGTGCTTACTGTCTTTTGTGGAGAATTTAACTATCTGCGATTATTTGGAGTGCATTTGTTATTTTCAAGCTGCAATAAATTATCGAATCATCGAAAATTAAAGCTACCCATGTTTTGCCGGGTCATCACGAAGTTGTGATTGCAGCCATGGGGGTTTATATCTCTCTTGCTTAAGTACTATTTATACATGTGGCATGCCAAATGCCAGCCATTGTAATTAGGTGATGATGAATATGAGCGGTCCGTAACTTGGCGAGGCAATCTCTCAGGTTTGCAGCCATGATACGTTCTGACCTGATGCTCTTATCTGAGCTGAATAGCTTCACAACCTCCCATAAACAATTTTGTGAGCATCCGTGATACATATTTGGTACGTTTCCTGCTACGATGAAGTGATGATGTACATGAGCGGTCCGTGAGTTAGCAAGGTAACCTGTTAGGTATGTAGTCTAAATGTACTCAACTCTACTTAACATTCCTAGCCTCCATGTCAGAAGTTAACAACATTGTTTTCGTTAGCCTAAATGCATTCCCTTGATCGTTAACTTATGACTTGGCACTAAACATGATGTTTAGAGTTTGCTAAGGGTTTTGCTACTTTCACGCGTGCTTGAATGTGGAAAATGAATTCCGTTTTGGCATACGTGACAGTCACAAAATCCTTATCGCACATTCAGACAAGAAGCAATGCCAATCTCTATTTGCTAATACTATCTGTTTTCGTTTTCATAAAAAGAAGAATGTACACATATTTGTTTTTTTAAATTACCTATTTGACCTTTATACACATACAGTTTATGTATACCTTCACAATAAATTAGCCTCCGCCGCAACGCGCGGTTTCCGATCCACCTCGTTCATAAACAAACACCCCTAAACTACTCAACTTTAATCAAAATAGACCAAATTAAAATATACCCAAATGAGATGATGCAAATTCAAATCTGGGTTTGATTTAATTCATCAAATGGTTAAGTGGGTTTGAAGGGTGTAAATAAAGAAATGATTTTATGTGAAAATATGGTTGGACAAAACAAAGATGGCGGAATTATGAATAAAAGTGTGGGTGGTATCACAGTCACCCCTAAAATGATCAAAGTGTGTATGTGTGGAGAGAGGTGAAAGACATACGAAGAAAGAGATATGAAGATTGTGATGCTATTGATTTTGTAGATTTTGATTTTATAAAGTATGTAAAGTGCATTGAAATTTTGTTGTGAAAATATCTCGGTTTAACATGTGTTCTTAATGTTCTTTATTTTCCTCTATAAAAAATATAAATTCAAGGAAAAAATAAAGAAGGTTGAAGACAAGGGTATTTTAGTCATTTCAGTTTGACAAAGGACTAAAACGGATTCCATGGTTTCCCACAAGGACACCGCCTGCAATTTCAATACCACGCTGACCAAACGTGCAATTTGGCCAAACCACAAGGACGATTTTCGTAATTCTTTCTATTTAAAATAACATATAGTGCAAAATTTAATGATCACATTGGAGCAACTTCTTTTTAGTGCAAAAAAATATTCTAAATATATTCCCATTTTGCACTATAATAATGTAAAAAGTAGGGGTGTTCAAAAAATCCGAGAAACCGCCGAACCGAGACGAACCGCTCAATCAGAAACCGAAAAAACCGAAACCGAAGAAACCAAAACCGAAAAAACAGGCTTATCATGGTTCGGTTTAGGTTTTTAATTTTAGATATCTGCGGTTAACCGAACCGTACATAGTATACATGAATATTAAATATTCAGATAATTACAAGTATTAATTATATTATTGCACTACTTTTATTTTATAACGACGGTTTTGCTCCTAATGTAAACATTTTTGAAAATCTATGTGTGAAAATTGATTAATTTGATCGTAATCTATAAACGTTAAATAAAATATTTTTCTGTTAAAATGTTATGTATGAATATTTGAGTGAAATCATTATAACGGAGTAACCTTTATATGACTTTTATCTATTAGATGTTACTAAAATGACATTTTACGTTCTATACCATGTTATTATTTATACGGTTAAACTTGATTTAACGTCTAAAATGGTTAATCGTGACTCGAACCGCAGGTAACCGCTCACTTAGTGTACCCGCATGTCCAGTTACCCGCCTAGTATGATTCGGTTTTGGGTAGTAAAACTAATTACCCATCCTACGATGAATAGTATAAATCCTCTAACTAATCGAATTGAACCATCCCGTGAACACCTGATAAAAAAATCCGGATGAATATAGGATCGGATATGTCCAACAACAAGATAGTCAATTTTTCCAAGTAGATAAAAAAAGAAAAAAGAAATTACACCCGAAAAACACAAAACACACTTCCGTTTGGTCTTGTTTCCCCTCCAATCTCTTTGTCTTTAAAATAATAATAAAAAAATAAACAAAAAGAAAACCAAAAATCGATCAAAATCCAAAACCCTTAAAACAAACCAAAGTCTTTTCTTCCCTCATTTATAATGTTCTCTTGTTAAAATCATTATATTATTTAGAATATTATTGGGTTGTGAATATGAGTAGTGGGGGTAATGTAAAAAAGATGATCCAAAACATAAAAGAGATCACAGGTAATAATTACAGTGAAGATGAGATTTATTCCATGCTTAAAGAATGTTCCATGGATCCAAATCAAACCACTCACAACCTTCTCTCAATGGGTATTTTTCTTTTAAGCTTCTTCTTTCTCAAAGTTTTTATTTTTATTTCTGGGTTTTGCTTATAGTGTGCTTATTTGTGCTATAACATTCTAAATTATTATGATCCCTGGTCTTGGAGTGGTTTTTAGGTGTCGTTGATAGTGTTACGATGTGATGCATGAATTAGACTTGGCTATTTACAGCCTCCTGGTTCTGCTGCGCCTATTTTGGGCTTAATTTTGTGTTTCTAGGTTTTTTGTTTGTGAAAGTTTTGGTTTTTATTTGTGGGTTTTGCTTATAGTGTGGTAGATGGATAGTATTTCGACATGATATAACACGGATAAGAGTTAGCTGTTATGCTGTCATGGTTCTCTTCTCCAATCTTGGACTGAAAGTTTTGAAATTGCAATTATAAAGTTTGAATCTTTATTATCTTCTTGTTTTTAGCTGCCTGACATCATTGGTGTCACTAAAACTTATGTTTAAGTTCAAAAGTAGTACAGTACTATCTTATTTTATGACTTCTGAACTTTATTTCACATGACTAATGTATACGATTAATCTCTGAATCACATTGTCATACCATCCAGTCTGAGCATATTTGTGGCATGGCATCATTCACTGTCTTATCGACAAAGCTAAGCAGCACATCATGTAATCTTTATCAGTTTGACATAATCTAAGTAGTTTGGCTTCTAAGGAGGTTATCAATTCATACAACCCTCATGAACACATTGTCTAGTCTTATGGCCATCTTGTGGATTTAGGTGGCATTGTGCCATAGTTACAAAGTAAGCCCCCTTAAAAATGAAAATGTTAAATGCATGCCAAAAAAGGTCATTGCTTAGTAGTATCCAAAGTCTTCACACTGACAATAAGTAGTCTATCAAAACTTTCTGCTATTCCACATTAATTTTGAACTAAGATAGTGGTGCATTCGCTTCACAAAATGGTGGTGTGTCCCATGTATTTGAACGGCTAACTCATACAAACCCTAAATCATTCACCTTTGTCTCAAGTGGGACTTGACCCTAAACGCCTTGGTTGTGGAATACCTTAGATACCCACCTTCACACCGCTAGGCGGAAGGCCCTTTAATCAGGCAGAGGACATATCTACATGTTTATGCTATCATCATTTTTGTAGTAACATGCTCATAAGCCAGCAAAAAGTTTCAATAGTTAAAATGATTAGAATGTTCTTGCCATAACAGCATATACAATCTCAGAATGTGAAAGTGAAAGCACCATCTGTGTATATCCATCTGATAACAGTCGATCATCTGTACGTATAATGTTTTGACAATATTTTGATTACTAACAAGTCTTAACAAGTTAACTTCTTGTTACACAGATCCGTTTCATGAAGTTAAAAGGAAGCGTGATCGCAAGAAGGAGGTAAGGTTACTATGCAGCCTTTTTGTGTAAGTATGGAAATACGTCTTATGATTTTGATATGGTCACATGGTATGATTGCGCTAATATTCCCTCGTTAACATAGCATTAGACATAATTGTACAGTTATGTGTACTCCTTTGATATTTTATGCAAGTAATTAAAATAAGTACTATCTAATTAGGTCACTTGTGCAGAAGTAATGTAAAGTCCCGAATTAAAATATAGGGTATAAAGGACGTTTGAGAGAAAACTTTTTCTTTTGTATTTCCTCATCAGTTGTCCATATTAAACATTGTGCTATCCAACCGTGAATATTTAAAACTTTTTGCAGAATGCTATGTCTTTTTTTTGTTCTGTTAAGTTAAATGTGATCTGATATATGTAGATATGTATGTAATTATGTAATTCATAGAGTTAACCTACACTCTTCTTGCAGAATGTGAATAAAGAATCTACAGAGCCCAGACAGAAACCTGGGATGCAGGGGAGGGGGAATAGAGGTGGTCGAGGGAACTACTCAGCACGTCACATTTCTAATGGTAGGTTACCATATTAGAATGCATCACCTTTATGCCAAAGAGAATCTCTCTATCATTGCATCTGTTTTCGCAGAACATATAATTATTGGTTGTAACTCATCCCATACACCAAGTCATATTAATAGTATATGACTATATGTTATTTGCAGTCTGGACAGATCTACTTGTATGATTAAAGTAGGCCAGTCTTATATTCGCTTTTGCTAAATTGATGATTTATGATCTTCTTTTATAAAAGCTGGTGGTGGCAGGAACTCACTTCCTGCAAAAGAAAATGGAATCAATCAAGGTGTAGAGGATGGTCCAAATCAATCGATGCCTCAGGGTCAGAAGAAAAATGAGTCATTGGTTGCTAGGTGCTATATCCACTAGTTCCTTTTACTTTGTTTTTTTTTAATATATTTTTAACGAATTGTATTTACGACATAACCTATTTTAAAGGAATAATCATGTATCATAGAAGATGCAAATTCTGAAAGACATGTTTCGCTCACACTTTTTGCAGCTCTTCTCGTGATGTACCTGATGGTTCATCTGGTAAGAAGCAATCTGAAGCGTCTGCATCTACTGCAAGTAGTAAATTGGAGGGTCCACTGCCACAGATCTCGGCTATCGAGGCAAGTAAGGGTCCCATTGTCGCTGTCGTGTTCGGGAGCCCCCATGGATCTCTTTCCAATAACGTATCAGCTTCTAAGACACCACCAGCTTCACCAGGGGTCTTTCTCTCTGATTCAGATCCTATTCTGATGCCTTCACAAGATTCACGAGCGCCTGTGGGTACAATCAGACGGGAAGTTTGGAGTCAGAAAACTCCCGTCGAACAAATTCATGAGAACCCACGTGAGATAAAGTCAATTGCTTGTGAGAACCGTCGTCTTATATGTTGCTTTGATTTTATGTCTTTTATCATTTTTGATTGCATCATATGTGAATTAATTTATGAATGCTTTCAATGGCAGACGAGTCTGAGGGTGGAAACTCTTCCATGCAAGGGAAGGCATCCGGGGAGCTTCAGGGAGTGGGGAAGAATATAAATTCGGATTCTTCACGACCAGGGTCGTCTTCTCGTGTCTCCTTTTCTACTGGCAGGCCTTCTTCAAATCACAATAATAGGACGCAACAAGGGATTGGTCCTCAAAAAGGTACTAATCGTAACTTTTCACTTGGAAATAGTATAATAATTTTGTTGAGAGGAAAATGGTCGGAAACTAGTTAATCTATTGAAATTTGAAGTGTGGTAGGAAACAAAGATTAGAACATTCTTATTGGTTATACGCGCATAGAAACTATGAATATGTAGCCGTCTAAAACTTACTGTTATTATCTCAGTACATCTGTGTATGTTCAACAAAAACTGTTGTCTAAGTATGCAATTTTATGGTTCAATGTCCCTTGTAATTTTCTGCAGTTGGGCCTAGTATGGAATGGAAACCGAAAGCGGTTAATCCTGTTCTTGCTCAAGGGACTGGCTCAGGTGAGTCAGTTAAGGTACCTGCGGTTCCAGTCGAAGATCACACTTCAACCCTGTCTGCATCCAATAATCTTGGTTCGCAGGATACTACTTGTGAATTGGAGAAGAAGTTAGAGGAGTCTCACATTTCAGATGTTCAACATGTTATTATCCCAGATCATCTTCATGTTCCTGAGGCCGAGAAACTCGGGTTCTGCTTTGGGAGTTTTGATCCCAGTTTCGGCTTTAATGCAAGCTCGTCAAATGGTCCCGTGAGTGACGTGAGTTCTGAGGCTTCTGAGGTGGTTGATGAAAGTATAGAGGAGCAACCAAGGTTTGTAATTCCATCTGTCCAGTTGCATAATTGTCTCTTGTAGGTATTTAGGGGGTGTTTGGACGTGTTTTAATGATCAAATGATATTAATTAATCAGAATAGAATGATTTTGTGGTTGTTCAGTTAAAGCTGGCTATCTGCTTATTTATGGTAAATAAGCGCATAAAAATAAGAAGGTTTGTAGCAGCTGATTTTTTTTTTAATCACACAAGCAGTTAAGAATAAAATCTCAGACACCCCCTGTAAAGTAGTTATTGTGACTTGGAGTGGCAAAAGTCAGTAAATTGGTTCTTAAACAAAAATCTAAACACCCACTTAATGTCCTCTCACCATCTGATCAATTTATTTGTTCAGAAATCAAAATGAATTGGCAAGCGCTGATGAAGGAGATCAACCTGATCGTCCAACATCCTCTGGTAACATGCCCGAGAGTTTATCAGTTGACGGTGATGTCTCGTCAAATGTGGCCCCTGAGTACCAAGAGTCCAAGCAAGAGACTTCACTCCCAACCGCAGGCCATCAATACCCTGTTCACACATCACCTAATTTTAGCTTTGGCTTCATGCCACCAATGATTGGGAACCAGCTTTCATCTTTTGAAAGCAACGAGTCTCAGGGGCGTGATGGTTTCCACGTCCCAAGTCTTGTGGTAAGTTTTGTTTATATTACATGAAGATAGCTTGTTCAAGAACATCTCTATTTTTTTATATATATTTTAGTATGGGTGTTAAATGATTAAAGAAAGAGCAAAGTCTAAGTTTAAGCTCTTTTTTACTTTCAGGTTCCGCAACCATTTGACCCAGCAAGCTATTATGCCCACTTCTACCATTCTGGTGCTGATGGTGATGGTCGCATGTCACCCTTCCACTCAACTGGTCCCACCGAGTTCAATGGATATGTTCCAATGTTATCATCTCAGGAGGTTTGTGTATTTTTTTTTCCTACATCATGTTGTCTGCAGCATTTAGTTATATCCTTACTATTAAGAATTTGCTGCAGGTTGGGAACTCCTTAATGCTGTCTGCTGCAGGTCCAACACCCGTAGCTTCACAAACTGGTGGGGTTACGCAAGGCTCTATAGCCGTGACTCAGCAACCATTGCCTGTGTTCAGGCAGCCAACCGGGGTTCACCTGTCCCATTATCCTCCAAATTTTATGCCTTATGGTCCATATTTTTCCCCATATTATGTACATCCACCACCTATTCATCAATTTTTGAATAACGGTACATTCCCTCAACAACCTCAAGGTGGTAGTATGTATCAGGTCCCACCATTGGCTAGCCCTAAATATCCACTTCCACAATACAAGCCCGGAGGTAATGCAGGGAACTCGGGGCATATTGGAATGCCTGCTGGTTATGGACCTTATGGCTCTACCCCTGCAGGCTATAACCCTGGTTCAGCCACTACAGCTGGCAATTCGACCTCCAGTGAAGACTTTGGTGGGCCCCAGTTCAAGGAAAGTAATGCATACATGACTGGACAGCAGGTTAGTTTCGTTTGTTCTAGTTCACAGTATTACTAGTTTCTGTTGGGGTATGACAATACGTATTAGGAGTGGCAAAATGAGCGGGTGAGGCAGGCCGGGCAATGGGTGAAAACTGGAACGGTTTCTGGTTGAACTAGTCATTAGTTGGTATGGGCCAAAACTCAAAACATGCCTGGTCGTGGTTATACCACTGGCACATTTTCTTTATCCCTTTTATGCATAGGTCACGTGCTATTTGGGACTCTTGGAACGTACGTTATCACAGTAGTAATCCACCCATATGTTTTTTATGGACTTATGGAACGTATGATTAATACATACGTTTCTCTCTTTTTATTCGACCCGTTTGAGGTAGACCACTACCCAAATCGACCCAAATTTTTTTTTGATCGGCCAATAGGACCCATATTAATGTGTAATGGGTCAAAATGGCCCATCTAATACCATATATACCAAGTGGAGATAGCTCCTATGCACAAGATTCTATGCTATTTGCAACCACGTTTATTAGCTTTTATTGGTAAATAACATGCTTGTGATTTTTGTTTGCAGAGTGAAGGTCCTGGTGTATGGTATGCTGCTCCAGGCCGAGACATGTTTGGTTTACAGGCTAATTCTTTCCATAACCATTCACAAGGCGGTCAAGTTGCATACGGTACGCAAGCTGGACATGGTACATTTGCTGGTATTTATCACCCTGCACAACCAGTAACCACAGGAGCGATTCACCCTCATCTTCAACAGTCTGGAACCAGTGTTGACATGGTGGGACCCGCTGCTAGCTTGTATCAGCAACCACAAAACGCGCAAATGAATTGGCCTAACAACTACTGAACGAATGAAACCATGAATATTAAGAATCAAATCACAGCCAGTTTAAAAAAAAAAAAAAATAGGTATGGATTTGGTAGAAAATTTATGATTAAGATCATAGGCTGGATTTGAGTGTAAATCATCTATAGGAGGCTGGAATTTTGATAGATTATCTTTCAGAGGATATATAAAAAAGATGAAATCCTCTTGTAACCGATATAAAATGACCAATTTTTATCCTCTTGCTAGTGGTATATGGTTTTAGTCTTGAGTAAAAGATTTGTCGTGGGACGAATGCTTAGCGTTAGAGGCTGTGATGCTTATTGTTTTTTCTCTTTCGGTGTTGCATGTAAAGTGAATTTTGATAGCAAGAAAGGATGTATTGGAACTGTTGTTATTGACCGGTATTGGGTATAAATCTAAAACAGCATTCGGTGTCGTGGACTCAGTGCTGATAGAAATCCAAAACAACATATAACTTTTAACTCGCGCGCTGCAAGGCACTGCTATATCTATGATTTTCTTTTGAAGAGCATCTCTAGAATTTATAAACTAGTTGTAGCATTTTGTTTTATGAAAGCCTTTGGTAACAAGTTACTATAAAGCGAAAAACAAGTATGTAAACGCCAAATGCTGATTCTTCCATCGGCCTCTCATTACGAGCTTTCGAAACAGAAACCAAAAACAAAGAATTTGTTGTCGCGTAAGCGTTAAACATACAATCTTAACAGCTAAACGCCTTAAAATTATTAAAATGTGTCTTTTCGAGTAAAACCTTCTGACTCCGCGCTTGCAAAGACAACCAATGTCATCTTCATGTTTTATTTTTATTAAACTCTCTTGTTACATTTATTATCGTAAAAAACAATCGCAAAATTCTACTCGTCAAAATTTTTAATTACAATATGCCCGCCGCCATAATACCAACGAGATGCTAGTATTATATTAATGAAGTTGGAATAATGACATTTGTTTAAAGTGAATTTGCATGTGTTGTCTTTATATGCAATGGCTTCATGTTGTTTGTTTAGATTCTTAAACGTGATTCTTTTCTAACCCAAATTCCGACGACTGGTCCCACCCATATCTCATTTTCCTCTTGTGGATTTGTGTCTATTGTCATTAAAATATGATTTCGGATATTAATTTCCGTCAAAAAGAATAACTTTTCTATTTTAAAATGTTAATTGCCACATTTCCATCATTATTGTATGTACAACTCTTTATTTTAACCATCTGTCAAGTTAGATATCAATGTTGCGGTTTTAGAAAAAGAAACGCAGTATTCAAACTTATTTCCTTTTATACATGTAGTTAGGGGTGTCGTAAAACTCGACCCGGACCTAAACCCGATTAAAGATAATCAGGTCGGGTTCAAAATCTATTTTTTTTATTTACTTTTTTTAAATAAGCCAAAATAGTGCATAATGCTTATGAAATATAAGCTGAAATCAAATAAGTTTATAAGCCAACATGTAAGCTTAAACAAACACCTCTAAAAAGTTGAAATTGGATAATTTTTTTAAGAGATAGAATATTGGTACCTCTAAACTACATGTAATATCTCCTTGTTTTTTTTTAATTTTAATAATTTTGTTTTTATTATGAAACTTTGAAATAAAAGAAATTTGAACAGAAAATATACAATTTTACAAGTAAAAAAATAGTAAAACATGAAAAAGGACTATTAGAAATTAGGGTTGAGTAACGGGGCAAACCCGACCCGAACTGACCAAACCCGAGCCGAAAATCGATTTTGAGAAAAAACATAAACCAAGAACCGAACTGAAGTTAACTTAGCGAAACTGGAACCGAACCGAAGTTAAGCTAGTGAAACCGGTTTATATTGTTCAAGTGTATTTTTTCTAGTTTTGACCCGAACTGAATCGAAACCGAAAACTATAAATATTTAAACCAAAAACCGAGCCAAATAAGGTCGGTTCGGTTCAACTCGGTTCAATTAGGTTTATTGGTTCGATTCGGTTTTCGATTGATTTTAATAAAAAATTGTCTTATCCTATTAATAAAAAAGTAAGTAAAAAGTAAAAATCCTAAACATAAGTTATAAAAAATCTAAAAAGATAAAAGAAAAGAATTAAGATGTTCTAAAATTAACTTTATTATCTTAATTCAAAAAAGAAAAAGATATAAAAGCAAGAAAGAGGGGAGATGATGTGTGATTAAAGCATGATAGAAGCAGCAGCAGCCTGAATCTATCTATCCCCCCACTTGTCCTAACCCAAAAAAAACATGAAAGAAGAAGAATTATTATTCAGTCCCAATCATAATAATAACAAAAAGAAAGAAACCCTAATCGATGAAATATCAAGCAAGTTAATATCCGGTGACCTTTTAACCAAAATTCAAGCAGCCAAAGAGATCCGTAGCTTAATCCGCAACCAAACTAACAGTAACAAGATCCGCGATAAGTTCGCCGCTGCTGGCGTCATTCAACCTTTAGTTCTCTTGCTTTTTCATACTAACCATGACGCTCGTCAAGTCTCGTTGCTTGCCTTGCTTAATCTCGCTTCCAGAAACGATCGGTTAGTTCTTTTTCTAATTAATTGTTTGCCTATATGTTTCTTAGGGTTCCGGTATTATAATGATTATATATAAAATAGCTATTAGTAGCTGTATGAGTGATTTCTAGCGGCGCATATTGTTGCTCGTTTGCCTTCTATCACTATGTAAATAATTTAATTAATTTTAACCATTAAATTATAATTACACCTACGGCTACCACTTACAGCTACTACTATTTTCGCCAAACGTACAATGCTTCTTCAAGTAGCGTCTGACAAGTAGCGTGTCTAGAAAGAAAGAAAAAAAACACACTAAACGCTTCTTGCCAAACATATAAGTTTTATCGTGTGAAAAGTTAGGTGAATATGAAAATAGTTAGTTAAGGATTTTATAGTTCGTAGTAACATAGTTATTCCTAATTTATGAGGACTTCCGTAAGTTATAAATTGCAAAAGATAATTTGTTAGACTACACACATTGTAGTACAGATTAGTAGTACATATCTGGTGTTTGGTGATGGCAAGTCGATAACGATGTCGGGGCGTGACATGTTTTTGTGTGTTAAATGTTTATTATTTTGAGAGTTCTGCTTGAGGAATTTGTTAGTTGAATATGAATGAGAATATGAGATGCTTTCTTCTTAAAGCTAGGAATTGAGGAATGAGTAAGTAGCAGATAACACATTTGAATTCCATTAGCTAATAGTGTGCGTGAGGAGGAACTAACTGTTTTCACAGATGGAAACTTTTGTTATTGTTAAGATGTACGACTAGGAGAAGATTTTTAAAGGAAAAGAGGATAAAGATTTTCCGTAAGAAGAGGTTTTGTTGTACAGAGGCTAAAACCTATTTTTAGTTTAGTTATTAACACTAGTGTTGGGTTCATTTGTTGCCCTACTGATTTTGGCTCATAATTCTTAGGCCAGCCTTGAACTCGCAACTTTGTCTTTGCACTTATATTGGCACTAATTTCAACTTTAATCGCATATTGAAGATGGATTTCATTGGGACTAGAAACAGGTTATCAGTAAAACTTACATCACTAAATAACAAATACGGAGGACAACTGTCTTCATCCCCCATAGACCTCGTTGCCATAATTATACCAGATAAAACATACATAGAGGAAAGAGCTATCTATGTCTTAATCATGGAACTGTGACCGTGTTAACTACTTAGGCATGCCTTTTTTTATCGAAGATTTCAGATTTGGTATGTACCACGCCTTCGTGTTGGGACACAGTAGGTTATATCAGGATGTAGTAACTTAACATGCGTAAGTCTTATCTTGTAAATTATGGTTTTTCTTCTTTTGGTCATTCGGGGAGTCTTTCATAGGAATAAAAAGTGTTTTGCTTGCTACCTCGATCATAAACGAGAAAAAACCACTTGTCTTTTATGTTTCAAATGGTTTTATCTCTATTAGCTTAGTTATTAAGAATTGTTTTGCTTGGGTGAAAAAAATTGCATTGGAATAGGATCACTTTGGAGATGAGAAAAACTTTACAATCATTATGATAAGTCTCTGAAATAAGAATAAACAGTACCCTTCTCTTTTCTCAGATAGAAGGAATACTTTATTTTGGCTCATTCTGGAATCTGCATTCACTAATCTTGATCAAACTATCACTGATAGTACACTATAAAGGCATGCTGCTATTACTTATATTTGCTTTATTCATATGTTAAATCTTATTAGTTATTACCTTTTGTACAAGGTATGATCAGTTATCGCTTGTTTTCTAACAAGTTTAACATCCACATGAAATTTCAGAAACAAAGAACAAATAGTGACCTGTGGCGCTATCCCTCCTCTTGTTGAGCTTCTCAAGTTTCAAAATGCCAGCACGTTAAGAGAATTAGCCACTGCTGCAATTTTGACATTATCAACGGCCCCACCCAACAAACCTAGCATAGTAGACTCTGGAGTAATCCCACTACTGGTTCAGATCCTTAGCTGCGGAGGCGTTCAAGGAAGAGTTGATGCTGTTACAGCCCTTTATAACCTCTCAACATCAAAACAAGAACCATGTATAGTTCCTGAAGCTAAAGCAGTCCCTCCGCTCATTAACCTCCTTAAAGAATGCAAAAAATCCTCTAAATTTGCTGAAAAAGCCACAGCCTTGATTGAAATAATCTTAAATTCTGAAGAAGGAAGATCTTCCATCACAAACGCTGAAGATGGGATACTTACCTTAGTTGAGACAATCGAAGATGGATCTCTGGTTAGCACAGAACATGCAGTCAGTGCTTTACTTACGTTGTGCCTAAGCTGCAGAAGTAAATACAGGCAACTCATTCTGAATGAAGGGGCTATTCCTGGGTTGTTACGGCTAACCTTGTATGGAACAGAACAAGCCCAAGACAAGGCTAGGACACTGTTGGACTTACTCAGGGATTCTCCTCCAGAAAAGAGACTCAGCTCATCGGTTCTTGAGAAGATTGTTCATGATATTGCAGCTAGGGTTGATGGCTCAGAAGAAACAGCAGAGACTGCAAAAAGTTTACTTCAAGATATGGTTCAAAGAAGTATGGGTGAAATCCAGATTAACGCTTCGTCTTCGTCATAGCATAGAGGTAGTGTTCTAGGAAGTATTTGAGGTATTCTTTACAGAGCCCTGAAAAAGATGAGGTGATTTTAACTAACCTTAGAGGGGAATGTAAATCTTCTATAAGATTGTGTGGACAAAGTCCTGTTACTTGTATATTTGTCTCATCTTCTAATGTAGTAGTGAAGTGAAATTTTGGAATGTAGCTTAAATGGGAGCATGAGCGTTCAATTTCCCATATTGACAAACTGGTGTTTTGTATGAGATCAAGTACTTATATGGAATTATAAAAACTGCACTTGGTCTGGTTAATTAGAAACCAGAGTGGGCCAATATTAAAATTCAGTGATTCATTTGACGTTGATGACCTAGTAGTTTTGTTAAATTTTTTAATGGTTGTACTGACCCAAAAAGATTTCCCATTTGATGACTGCTGCTGCATTAGTGTTTTGACTCGGAAAACATAACCTCACCCCTGTCACCACATTTTAACCAGGACGAACAACCCAAAAAAGGAGAGAAGATGCTGCCATTGCCTCAAGGTAACTTCTCTTTGTTTCATAGAATTTACACGTTTCTGGTGATTATAACCAGATACATGCACACATAAACTCTTGGTCTCAGGTCTTTTGTGCAGTATGGCCTAGGCCGAATTACAGTTTGTATATTGGCAAGAGGATTAGAAATATAAGATGACAGGCTGCGGATTTGCCAGCAATCAACAAGGATGATGCGGCCTGCTCTGTATGTAGATTGTATGAAAGCATTCTTGAGATGACCAACATGTCTAACCAATCAAGTACACCTCTTGATATCCCTAAAAATTTACCCTTTGTTTCATAATTTGCTAGTCACATTCTTATGTTAATAAACTTGTACACAATTAATTACCTAAAGTGTTCTTTCGACATGGTAAGTCGTGTAGATTATTGAAATTTATCGAAAGTGAGTAGTATCTTTTCTAAAAGTTTGGCCTTGCTAAACTGGTTAGAACTTGCTGGCAAGTTTTCCAAGTTCTGTAAAAATGCCTCATTATGTAGCTTTCTTTTTTGTTTATTTGCTTTTTATTACTACTATTGCCTTAAAGAATTAGACCTCTCTTCACTCTCTGCGGAGAAATTCACCTTCCAAAACTGTAATAATCATATGAGTAAAAGTAAAAATAAAAATGAAAAATGTCATTATAAATCAAGTGTTATGTCCAGATCAACAGAAATAATCGATGTTGCCTCTACACTTCTACATCAGTATGTAGTTAGTTTCAAGGGTGAAGTGCTCGTTGTATGCGAAAAGTAAAGGGTCTAAAACGATTCAGCAATATCGAGAAGGCGAAACTGTATCAATTAGAAGAAAGATACAACGGCCAAACAGCAATTCTAGGACGTACCGAAGGAAAAGCTCCAAATAAAGAACTTGCAATATCGGACCTTGTTTAAAAGCTAAATGGAGATACTAATCTGATACTTAAAATACCATTGAACTTTTGTTTTGCATAATTTCAGTTGGTATCACAGTAAACATCAATATCATAAGGATGGTATGATGGTCAGATTATCTTGGAGAAAATTCGAATCATTCAATATTGTAGCATAAATAAGATTTGATAAAGAAACATAATCTGTCTCTCCACTAAAAAACTCGAACAAACGAGAAAAAAGAACACAGCTATTTAGTTTCTCAGATGCACACAGCACCGGAAACCTGACACAATTGATATCTACAAAAAAAGGGAAAGCTCATATAATAGAGACTGATCACATTCCTCTATACACCAACACCTTAAAACGTATCTAACCCTTCACATCGGGCAAGTATTCTCTTCCACGTCTTTAGGGTTCATCATGTGGTTTCTACATAAAGGACACGTAACTTTCCAGTATTTTAGCCATTTCTCAAGACAAGAAATATGAAAAACATGCCCACATGAAAGACGATTGATCTCTGCATCAGGTTTAAATTCCATTAAGCAAATGGAGCATTCTTGTTTTGTGGCTTGACAGAGTGATATGAAACCGAGTGATGCTGTTTGACTTCTGAACTCATCCATATAAGTTTCTGAGGGGCTTCCTCGACATTCAATTGGTTCCGTGAAAACTGGATTGGATGTTGCTAACCGGATGCCCACCACGTGAAAGATTGAACATACTCTTTCCTTCATGATGGATATAGACATTGCTGTATTAACAAGGATTACACACAGCACTCCAGCATCTGATGGGTTTGAGTATGGTGAAAGACCCATATCGCTGTTTTAACCTACAGACAACGCAAAAAAGTCAAAAAGTCATCCTCATTAAGCTAATCTTTTCATAGATAAATGTGAGAACTATAACAAATATTCATGGAGCATGAAGAATTTTAACTAGGAAATGCTTATTCATCAACCTTTAGCTTTTAAATTGTTATCAAGAATCTAAATATAGAAAAATGGAGCGTTTTAGTCAAGTTGGGTAATGGGTCAAAATATGTTCTTCATACGGGTAGAAATGGATTGGGTTGAACTCAATTACAGCAATATAAGAAAACCAATGGAAAGATGAGTATGTTTCACTAAAGTTCTTCATTTGAAATGATAGATTTTTAGTTAAACATCGAACCACTAATGTTTTTAGTGTAATACCTCTGGCTAGAGAACGTTCCTGACAAACTACACTAATTAGAACTAGAACACAATAAACACGCATTGTTGAGGTACTTGAAGATGATCTAGCAATGAAACACACAAATCTACCAGTGACTTATCTTTCTAAATAGCTATTTGTTATAACTGAGGGTGTTTCGACAAGCTGTTTAGAATTAGCAACTAAAGTGCTCATTCAGCTTGTTTAGCAAACAAAAAAAAAACAGATCTGTGAACCATGCAGCAAACACCTACATAGAAGATGATGTTTTTTGCAGCCTAAACAACAAACTGAACACAAAGATTCAAACATGTGAATATGATGCTCAGAGTGGTATTCAAAGCAAATAGCTATATGTACATGATTATATATAAACAAAAGGACAATAAAACCAAGTTCCTAAATCAAAAACCTACATCAGATTCAATGATATACAGATTAAAATCCAAAGTAAGATGTAGAACAGATTGATATACTTATTTTTTAGTTGAGTACACTTACACTTTGAAAACTTACTCTGAAGGTAGAGTTATGTAAATTTCAATGAAGATTTAAGATGGTATATGCAGCAATAAAGAGAGATGATGTGGGGAGGGATGTGGTATTCAATTGATGATCATGGCACTTCATTGAATAGTACAAACCAAATACTTTTCTATTTTCTTGAGTTGGTTTTAAACTACAATTATTTATCATCTGGTAATACCCTCATCTAAATATCTTAAACTATTTATTTATGTTTCATTTGTTTTTTTTACGAGGTTTACCTCTTCATCTGCAAATCATGTCTGCAAAAAAAGAGGTACATCTAAAGTCTTCATACGCAGGAAAAAGATCGTTTGATTTTTTTTATTGAAGTACTTCTTTCATTCTTTATCTTCTTCACTAGTGTTTTTATACGTTTTCATATGTTTTTGTACGTTTTCGTACGTTCTTATACGTTTTCATTCGTTTTCTTACGTTTGCGTACGTTTCTGTCCATTTTTTAGGCTTTCGTACGTTTTTGGTTGTTTTTTACGTTTTCGTCCGTTTTCGTACGTTTTCGTCTGTTTTTTACGTTTTCGAACGCGTTCTTATTTTTTACGTTTTCTTCCGTTTTTTACGTTTTCGTACGTTTTCGTCCGTTGTCGTAAGTTTATACGCTTTTTTTTACGTTTTTACGTTTTTCATTCGTTTTCATTCGTTTTTATACGTTTTTGTATGTTTTATACCTTTTTGTACGTTTTTACAGATTTTTTCCCTTTTTTTACATTTTCATACATTGTTTAGGTTTTTTCTACAACATAGCAAGGTTGGATCAGGTGGTTATCACCTTTGCCTCTGGAGACAGAGGTCAAGGGTTCGATCATCACTCCTTGCAAGGCTGGATGTCATTTTCTACCTTTGGTGGAACCGGAAGCTGCCTCCCTACCTTAGGTATTAGGACCCATACTCGTGGAAGACGGTATTGGGTGCTACCTTACCTTACCTTTTCTGTGTACGTTTTAATACGTTTTTTTATTTTTTTTGTACGTTTTCATACTTCTTTTACGTTTGTGTAAGTTTGTATACATTTGTGTACATTTTTTTTTTTACGTTTTTGGACATTATTATACGTTTTCATCCTTACAGAAACGTAAAAAAACTTACGAAAACGTAAAAAAACAGACAAAAACGTACGAAAACATAAGAAAACGGACAAAAACATAAAAAATGGACAAAAACATACGAAAACGTAAGAAAACAGACGAAAACGTACGAAAATGTAAGAAAACGTAACAAAACGTAAGAAAACGCACAAAAACAGACGAAAACGTACTAAACGTAAGAAAACGCACAAAAACAGACGAAAACGTACTAAACGTAAGAAAACGTATGAAAACAGAAGAAAACAGACGAATTCGTACGAAAACGTAGGCGAATGTACGAAAAAGTAAGAAAAAGTAAGAAAACATACGAAAACGTACAAAACGGAAAAAACGTAGAAAATCATAGAAAACAGATGAAAATGTATAAAAACGTACAATAACGGACAAAAACATAAAAATCGTAGAAAAACTGATGAAAACGTAAGAAAACGTACAAAAACGGATAAAGACGGTTGAAAACGAATAAACCCGAAAAAAATTTGAATTATTGTAGAAAGAAGTGAAAATAAGAGGTTTTAAGTGTCTGAATTATTGAAGTGGAAAGAAGTGTTTTCACCCTATTATCTCTGCAAAAAAACAAACGCATTTCTTTTCT